>JARJHM010001448.1:0-27410 GCA_033356055.1 Carex pumila | reverse complement strand
ATCACCTTAAATTTCATTTCAATCCCTAACAAATGACATCATCTTGAAAGCCAGGTTCTATATAAAGCACCATGAATGGGTTGATTAATAATAAAAAGCATACCAAATATGGTATATCAATCAATAAATAATATAATAACAAAAGGACATGAAGGCTCTTGTTGTTGTTAAAAAATAAAAATAAAAAGGTTTTTAAGCTTTTTTGGGGGTTGAAGCAAGAATCAATTCTTCCATAATGAAAAGAAGGACATGAATATTGGAAAGATTCTTTACATCAGTTACTACCAAACTATGTATTTATACCCTCAAAACCTAAGTTTGCCATTACTAGCCAAAGAGAACCTTATTTAAAAAAAAAAAAGATCTTGTTTATCCAGAAAAAAACTCTACTTAAGATATTCTGCCGATAACATATCAACATATTGAATTGCAGGGTAACAAGCAAGTAATAAACCAAAAATTCAAATCAATTTCTAACAGCCCTTTTCCACTTCCTCAAGAAAAATAATTTTCATCATATCATAACTCCAAAATAACAATAGCACCAGAAAAGGGAAAGGAACAAACCATACAAACAAAACACCAGTCTACTCATATAAAAAAACAGAGAGATACAAAAGGAAAATGCAAAGAGCTTACACTGCACCAGCGACACCACCAGAGAAGAGAGACTTGCACACGGTGACTACCGCGTGTGTCGCCTTGGATTCCTCCGTAATCACGATGCGAGAGACAGCTGTCTCGCCGGTGCTCTTCCCCACCACATCCTCCGACGTCATTCCAAAGCCCAAACCCTAACTCATCGACGAAGAACAATTAAAACCGAAGGCGCTCACCGAACGGTGATCGCACCGATCGGAGAAGGGAAAGGAAGAGATGGATAGGTTGGATCAAACGGAAATCCGACCGGAATGAATTGGATGGATTCTTTGCGCGATCGCTTGTATTTGTCTCCCCTGCTGTTCTTATATGTTTTCCGAATTGAGGTTTGGGCTAAATTTTGTTGTGGGGTTTTGGTATTTCTGTGGGGAAGGGTAGAAGCTTGGTATCAGTGGCGGCTATCCGTTATTATAGAAAAGAGAGAGCGAGAGAAGAATGAGTGGGGGCAACAGAGAGCCAGAGAGAGGAGGCAGTGATTCGGCTCCCAAATTGATACATTTTGAGTACACCCGGTCTACTTGTTAATACGTAATTCTGGATATCAGCTTGCTTAATTTGTTGGATTCTTTAATTTTGATGCATAAACATACAGAGTAACTACGATTTTATCACTAGAAGTATGTTAACAATTTTATTTTGTAGTGTTAGAAGTATAGTGGTTTCTGAGGGTATTCACAGGAATGTAGTTGAATAGAAATTTAATCATTTAGATAAGATGACTCTTATGTAAAAAGAAAATAGAGTTAATATAAGCATAAAATAAATATCTCTTGCATCTGTTAGTATAAAAGAACTTGATAGAATTTTGTTGGTATTTTTTCCATGATTGAATGTACTTAATAGAAAAGGTATATTTTCAGAATTTTATTCCCAATTTTATAAGGATGCTGTAAAATTTTATAATTATTGCAAGTTTTTAAGTGCTTTTATAGAAGTAATTCAATTTTGTTATTTGTTGTTAATTGATTTTATATAAAATAGAATCCTAACATTCAACATAAAGGTCATATAGTTTTAATCATATAATGAAACAAAGTTAGTATTATATACATTTGTCAAAATAAATATCACTATTGTAAGAGGTTTCTAAGTTTAATTTTTCATTTTATAATACATACTTGTAAGCCCATGCACAATCACACACCCACCCATACATACAAGGTCAAAGGAAAAAAAAAATTGGATAACTCTCATAAAAAATTTATTATTTTAGATCATTAGATGTGGATTGATATTTTTTTTATGAAATATTTCAGCCACCTATCTTATTGTTAACTAAAACAATTAGTAGACAAAAATATACATTAGAAAGAGAACAATACGTACTTAATTTCGTAAGCATAGAAACTATTCAGTCTATTAAAAAAAACAAGTTATTATAAAATTCAATATATAACTATATTTATATGGATATACATGATTATTTTAAGGATATAGAATTATTTTATTTTGAATTTACATGTAAACACTAAACAAGTTGTTAGACAAAATAAAATAATCATTGATAACACATTACCATTTGTTGATAGTAATAAAAAACGCCGCCTTATAGGCACTACCAAGAAATAAAAAAATAAAAAAAGACGCACCTCCTTAAATGCTAGACCATGTCCAAAACTCTGTTTTCATATTTGATCAAGAATAGTTTCCCTTTGCTTGGTGTCCCGGTGCCAGGGCCAGGGGGGAAAGTTGTGGATCAGACTTCTTGAGAAAACAAAACCTAGAGATATTATACCGGGTCCGACTCACATTTTCCTACCAAACCCGTTAAAGCTCTCACTAAATCCGAGTATACATGTTAAGACAGAACTCAGCTATCGATAAAACATGAAGTCAGATTGGAGGGAAGATAAGTTTTCTATGAGCACAAAATAAACTGCTAGGTTAAAATATTGCCTATATTGTACTCGACGGAACATGGTATCTTGGATTTGTTTTGTACCCGACCCAATTCACACTTGAAAGAATGATTGTTACAGCATTATCCGATTTCTGAAGAAAAATGGATTTGTCCTCGTCGGCGTCGATAGCTACATTGGCATTTTGCCAAGTGGCGCGCGCACGGCCACTTGATTGTGACTTCATTATGTTTATTTTATTTTATTTTATTGCTACAATGCCCGTCGGCTAGACTTCTTTTTTTTTTTTTTTTCCTTCAAACACAAAATAATCGTCCTATAAATCCTCAACAAATGAGATAATAAATACTAAAATAACTGGATATTTTTGAATGGCAAATAACCATAAGTTATTTCCATTGTTTTTTTATTTTATTTTAGCAGAGGAATGTACATCCATTTCTTTGGCATAGGCATGAATGTTCATTTGCATTACCTTCTATGAATCAATTACACATATAGATAAGGCCCTCTTGGCATGATATGCTAAGAAAAGTTTTAAGTATCAATCCCTCTTGGCATGTTAGCTAAAATTTGGGATAAAGCAGAAAGTTTTGTTTACAAACTCAAATGTATTATTTCCTCTCTTCCTTTTATATGTTTTGATTTTTTTTTTTAACTATTTTTTTGATACTTGGAAAATCACTATTTCTGAATAGTCTAGAATCTTTAGATCAAGTGGACGGTTCAAATTGTGTTAAACGGTTAAATCATTCATATTAATTGTTTTGAACTTTAAAAATAGATATATTGAGCACGCTATGCATAGTACAATAGCCACACTCTTTAATTCCATTTAAGTCATTCAGATTCTTTCATTTATTTATATTTTAGAAAAATATGACTCTTTCATTTAACAAGCAATAAGAATTGGTTTGCTTTTCTTTGCTTGCTTTTTAATCTAGTGGCAAATGGATTAAACAAGATTCTATCCTTTGTAGAGAGGCTGGAAGTCGGGGTGAACTTGCTCCAGAGCTCAGAGATTGAATATGTTCTATAAATCTTAATTCTTAATTAACTACGGTGATGATACATTCATTTTTTGCTCAAGCTTATTTTAGGAAAGATGACGCTTTGAAATGGACTTGGTGGGGTTTGAAAAAGTATGTTATGATAAATCTGTAATAGTGGGCCTCAATATCTCTGTCAAGGCTGAAAAAGTGAGATATTGTAATTAGTAGGAGGGAGAATCACTTTATTGAATGGGGAACTTCACGTATATCCCTCGAAAATCTTGAATATTCAATAGTGAATTGACAACAGTAACTTTGTGCAAAAAGTCAGATATTGTCCTTAGCATAGCAGTTTCAGTTTCAGGCCAGCACAATATACATATCTGCATTAATGATCCCATAAAACCTTGCTATAATTGTAACAAAAATTTGACTTGGACAGGAGAGGTGTCAAAGATTACAAACTTGCTACAATTTTCTCTTTTTAAATCATGTTGTGAAGTCTATAACATTATATTCTCTAACGAGCATGAGGAAAACAAATATGATAGTGGCGGACCGAAATGAGACATAATAACCAGATGAAACAAATAAATAATGTTTTTAATGGCAAAACGAGACAATATATAATAGCTAGTAATGGGTGAACAAAGATTCAGAGTTATGTTGGATATGTAGGTAATGATGGAATCTTTGTTTCTACGAGTCACAATTGCATCTTTTTTGCTTTATTGCATAATTTATACTGATTAACAACAAATTAATGTACTCTTAAAAACTGTTTATTTCATAAAATTCTTGGCCTCACTAGTGTACTATATTGTTAATATTTCAATGCCAGTACTTATTTCTTGTTCTTATGTTCATTTTCTTTTCAGAAGCCAAGGCATTGACTATGAGTAGTCATGTTAATTCACTGAAATCGACAAACAAGAGAGGCCACATGACTAAGCCTAAACCTAAATTAAAACATCAACCTCTTGGTACCAGACCCAAAAAATTTCCAACTATATACTATTGACAGGATAAGTAAATTACCAGATCATCTCTTACATCACATCCTTTCCTTTCTTCCACTAAAACAAACCGGACGTACCAGCATATTGTCTCATAGGTGGAGACATGTACGGGCCTCAATGCAAAACCTGACATTTTACACCGATGAATTTGTGAAATTCGGGCCTGAGAAATTCATCAGATATGTTAATGCCGCACCGCCCAAAACAAGACATTCAAAATTTTAAAACATTTTTGTTCAGTGATTCTCCAACTAATCTCGTAACAAGTACAAGATGGCTCAGTCATGCAGTTAAAAACGATGTTCGGGTTCTTTCCATTATAATTCGGCTTCAAAATTATGGCGAAAATGTGATTTTGACGAGACCTGTTTTAGCTAGTCAGTCGTTAGAGAAATTGGGTTTATTTACTTTCCCATGTAAAAATAATTACACCAAGCGATATAAGTTTAAGCCAGCTGAAAATTTTGAGCCTACAATGAATGGAGGTCAATTTGGCTTTTTGGGAGAAGATACTTTCGGGGTGCCCAAGGCTTGAAAATTTGAATTTGCATTTTTGCAGGGTAACCTTTTCAGGAGTATATTCTATCACATTGAGAAATTTAATCCTGGAACAATGTAGAATACAGACTAAGAGGGAGAACAAGTTCTACATTTGTACACCTAACCTCGTACATTTGCATTTTAATCAAGGATGTGGAGTATTGTCACACCATGAGAAGTTTAATGAAATGGTATGTTATTAATGTAATATTCTAGCTGATTAGTAATTATGAAACTTCTGAAATTTGCCCATGTAATTTGTTCAAAAAGTATACAGAAGTTGCCTGTTCATTCTCCCTAATGTTTCAGAAACTGTAAAAAAAGGGGGAGGTGATTTGGCCATGAAGTTTTGGATTCGGGAGAAGTGTGCGCATACATGTGATTTTTTTTTTGTTCTATTCTTATTTTTTTCCTTTTTGGGAAGGGGGGGCGTCGAAAAGGTCTACAACCAACCTAAAAAAAATAGAAAAAATAAAACAGACATCATGATAAGGAAATTGGATGATAGCCAGTTTTCAGTTGTTATGTAATTGTACTCAACTGATATGACATGGAGATTACTAACTTGATCTATATATATATATATATATATCTTTATCGAATTACCAGATTAAGCTAGATGTCCCAAATTTGAAGAGCTTATTACTTGGTGGATATTGGGTTGCAATTACCCTGATGCTGTCCCATTCTTTCTTCGGCACTCACCCATGCTTCAAGAGCTTACTCTGATCTGCAGCAAGGTATCATTTCTTTGGTCTTTTTGCAGCAAGGTATCGCTTCTTGCTAAGTTTTTTGTAATTGTTGGGCAAGTAATAGGTGTTTTGTCCACTGTCAATCCGGTACCCACTTGTACCTACTGGTACCATATTTGATGCCTGTGCCAACTAGAATAGGCATGCCAGTTTAACATGGAATTCTAAACTAGTTGTTCTTTGTATAATTGTTTTTTCTTTTTTCTTTACAAGATTTTGGAAAATTGAATGAAGTGAAATCTGTTAATGGATCGAGTGATTAATATGTTTTCCAATGCCGAGATCTGAACCAGTTGAGATAAGATGTTCTTCTTTGGAGCTTGCTCAACAAAGAAGAGAACATCATATTATTTTCCTTAACTTTTTTTTTTTTTTTTTCTGTGGGACATGTGATGTGTTCATGCACCTAAATTTAGAGCATGAGCAATTGAGTGCCATCTTTGACAAACAGCAATGAAATGTACGTAATCTTTTTGGAGAATTTATACTAATAGTTTCACTCAGCATGTCATTTGGAAGCTCAAACCAAAACCTATCTGTGGTTTCCTGCAGCATGATCAAACCAAAGTATGATTATATATGCACATAATGAATTAGTGACCAGCTCATGTGCCACATCAATCCAACTGTTGATTAAATCCTTGTAACAAATAAGGTCTGCCAGGTATTTCCAGAGAGAGAATCTGACAAAATTTGTGGTACGTGTGGATGAATATGCTCTCCATAGATATTTTGTGATAACATTATAAATTAGATTATTAATTATTGTAGCAAATGCTTTAAATAGATCACACACAATTGTTAGAGATCATCTAAAAAACCTACATACAATATACTAATTCATTATGGGTACTGGCAGGGGCGGATCTAGAATTTTCGCCAGGGAGGGGCAAAAAAATATTGAATCGAATTTAAATAGCTTATCGGATTTAAATCCATTAACTAATTGAGTACTCAATAAAAAAAAATAATGTGTTGACTTATTTTTTCAACACCTTGACTTATAATTAATATTACCAATCATAATTCAAAAAAATTATTTTGATTTTAACACTAAATTTAGCCCGAATTACAACTCAAACACCTAAGGGGGGCAAAAAAAATTCCAGAGAGGGGCAGAGACGATAGGTACCAATAAATCATCACTAAAACTCGAAATCCAAATAGGGGCGACTAACCCCCCCTGTGCTACAATAGATCCGCCCCTGGGTACTGGACCGGTAGTAGTCCGGTACAAACTCCATTGCAAGCAAACTTTACCTTTGTGCTTAAACTAACAACATAAAACTGTTAGATTTGTTATCTCGAAGAATATCAAAATAAAGTCGAATTTCATAATTGTTTATTTGTGCATAGTAATATATCCAATAATTAATTTTGTTATTTAAGAATTAAATTAATTTATGTTATGATAAAAAAATCTGAATGTTGAATATGATAAAAAAAATAAGATTAATATACTTATCATTTTAAAAAGATAATTTATATACTTAACATTTATTTTATAAACATATAACTGTTTAGAAAAGTAGTTCATGAACCCGGTCAGTAAACTAAAACTACTCATTTAGTCAAATCTCTCTCTCTTTTTTGAATCAAAATTTTAGTCAAATCTCAATCTGAGTTACATTCGGTTTGATTCGATAGCATCGGTGATTGGTCCTTCATCCAGTTGTTACATCCAAGATGTAACAGCCTCCGAACGAAATTGGATTGAAGGAAGAAATGGAATTGATTTTGGAATTTGGCTATTTGCAATTGAGATTGGAACGATGGAGCGAGAGGGGATAAGAGTAAAACTACTCAAAATAAATTGAGACTTTTATTCATTTTAATGTCTCAATTACATAATGTGATGAGCTTAATTATATGGCCATCTCTCGAGTAAAACTAGGGTGTTTCTAAGTACACTGAGGTTTTTTGTGAACTTAACTCTAAAATTTATCAGATTGATTTCAAATGACAAATCTAAACTGTTAAAATCTTTCTATCTTACGAGTGATGTGTCTACATGTGAAAATGTTTTAAGTTTCAAATTAATTTAGTATAAAGTTAAGTAGTCAAAATTAGAAGGTTTATAAATTAATTTTAATGCATTTATTTTTTAACACCTTTTGATTACTGGACTCTATACACAATTAATTTTAAAATTTTAAATTTTCACATGTAGACACATTACTCGTAAGCTAGAAGAATTTTAACAATATGAATTCGTCATTTGAAATTAATTCAATAGATTTTAGAGTTGAATTCACAAAGAAACTTAATGAACTCAATAACACCTAGTTCTACTCTCACTTTTTTATATTTTCTAAACATACGCAACAAATCTTCCACCGTCTAAATGATCTCGAAAAATTTAAATATTAATATCGTTTTACTTACAAGAGCTAAATGAATATTTTAAAAAATATTTATTTATTTATGAGGTAAGTACGAAGATTAATTTTATTTATAATATAAAAAAAATTTGTAATAAAATCTTAGGATGCAACACATATATAAAGAAGTAATAGATACCAAACGCGTTTTGAAATGAAGTTAGGATAATCACTTAAATAATGGAAGCAAAATAGTTTCACAACAATAATGAATCAAATTGTATGAGAAGGAACATAATTTATGTGTTCATGCGATTTGGTAACTTGGTATTGTGATGCGAAGGTCCAATACCCCGATTTTTTTTATTAATATCCAAAAAATTAAATAAAATTTAAAAAAATATTCAAATTCCAAACAAATTTAAAAAAATACCTAAACCAGTTATCTAATAACTGGATTTAGGACAAATTTCCGGTTAATGGTTTTGCAATTTCAATAACTAGTTTGTTATATTTTTAAATTTTATTTATTTTTTGGATATATATAAAAAAATCGGTCCAATACCAATAAGGAGAGTATAAAATTGATAATTAAGGAGACATAGATTGGTCCAATACCAAGATTCAGTGCAATTCGATAGTTTATTGTCGGTAGGTCTTAGCCAAACTTTTTTCTTTTGTATAGTTCTAATACGATTAATTTTAAAAGTATAATAATAATTTTGTCGTTTTAAAACCGATCTGAGTGAAATTTAATTCACTATAAAGCTCTCCGTATGTTCTTTAATTAATTTATGGTCTTACTAACTAATAAATTTTTAAAATTTTTATTTTATTATTGAAAAAATTAAGCAATAATTATTTTATGGTAATAAATCCCCTTTAAGTAAGTTTAGTTTCATTTATTAATATCTTCAGATACTTTTTAGTTCTATTGTGATATATAAAGCAATATATACAATAATTTTTATATTAATTGCTTTAATATTTTTAATTGAGAGTATATAAAGTTATAAACTATTTTAATATTTACAATAATATAAACAATGCGGTGCATATTGATTCATTTATATTAGAATGCATTAGCTTTTTTTTATACAAAATAAAATTTTATCCAATTTGGAATAAAAAAAGAAGTATTAAATGTCAAAAATTAAAACAAAAATTAGAAAATATCTTACAGCAAGCTAGAACTCATAAATCTTATTATTACGTTTACATAAACAGTTAAACACTATAATAATTTTTTGTCCAATATTATTTTAAAATCACAAATAATATACTAGCCGATTTTTTATTTATATCCAAAAAAATATAAATTAAAAAAACTAACCAAACCTCTTATTTATTTCGAAAACTATCCAAACTGAATTTTTTTTTTCTGGTTTCAACACCAATTTCCGGAAAAAAAATTCCGGTAAATGGATATTAAAACCGGAATAATTTTTTCCGGTTTTAGGAATTTTTTTTCCGGATTTTTTTTCATTTTTTATAATTTATTTATTTTTTGTATTGAAGTATAACAAATATTTAATATATTTTTTTTAAAATAGATGGAATGCTATATAATTTGATTTATTCGAAAGACTGCTACAATAATCTGGATCAACATTTTTCATGCCGGATTTTTTAAGGCAGTAAGAAAAATTAATATAATATAATATATGTATATGTATATGTATATATAATACAATATAATATATGTATATGTATATATAATACAATATAATATATGTATATGTATATATAATACAATATAATATATGTATATGTATATATAATATAATATAATATATGTATATGTATATATAATATAATATAAGAGGAGGGTTCAAGTGCCTCAAATTTTTGTGTCTCCATTATGCCTCCATTTTTTAAAATTTTAATAACTTAAAATTTAAATCTTAAAATTTAAAATAAAACCGTTGGATATGAACTATATCATTTTATCTATGCATGTGTAAAAACTTATGGCATTTCATCTTTGTTTTGGTTGTCATCTTGAGCTTGTAAAAATGTACTAATGTGGATAATTTCTAGATGTTGATTTTTCAACTTATTGATTCACATAAAAGCAAAATAAAAATGTAATAATTTTTTATGGGCATATAGAGAAAATAACATAGATCACATCTAACAGTTTTATTTTGACATTTAAGTTTTAAACTTTGAGTTATTTAAGTTTTTTAAAAATGAAGGTATGATGGAGTCACAAAAAATGAAGACATTTGAACCCTCCTCATAATATAATATAATATAATATAATATATGTATATGTATATATAAGCGAAGAGTAAGAAGGTGAGAGAAGCATCCCATGTAATTTTCATTATCACAAGCATCCCATGTAGGATTTTATTTCTTAATTTTCATTATCAGTTTTTTAAGTTACTGGTAGGAACTTTGTAATTTTCATTACTGTCTTTTACTTTACTGGTAGGATTTTTGTAATATGAACTCCTTTAAGGATAAATATAATCACGCCTAAGGGCTTTTTCTCAAAAAAAAAAAAAAGAAGGTGAGAGAAGAGATTGACAATCACTTGAAGTTAGTTTGTTAGATGTTGTGTTGTGCGGTGTTGTTTAGTTGTTGATGTGTGTTTTAGATTTGTTACGTTATTTGAATGAGGGTGTTGTAATGTGAAATGATGTAATTTTATTTTTATTTAATGAAAAATTACATTTGACAGTCACTGTCAAGATTTAAAAAAAAAAACTTAAATAAAAATGGTGTTATTTAGAACTAATGCTTGTGCATACATGTTAAGACCGACCGACATTGCAATTATGTAATCCAGGATGAAAATTATCTTACTGAGTATTAACTCATTTCTTGTTGAGTCACAACCCTTAACAATTAATTTTTATGATGCAGAAAATTATATTAATATTTGATTCACTCACATATCTAAGATGAAAAATTGTATAAGTTATATTAAAAGTGTTTTTTTAACAAATAATATATTAATATTTAATAGCGATTAACAATTTCACATGACCAACATAGTGAATTGAAAATTACAACTTAAAGATATAACTATTAACTTTTCACATACAATTTATTTTATTCACGACTTGAAAATATGTATCAATTTTAAAATTCACACCAAAATTATCAGAAAAAAAAAAAATCTAAGAATTGAAACATAGTGTGAACAAAGAACAACCACTAAAGTCCAAAAATCTAGTTCCTTTTACATGTCAAATTCACATTTTTTTTTTTTTTTTACTTCTCGAACAGCCATTCTTCCCAAAAAATAAAAATGAATGAACATATAAAACTCTTGAGAAAATTTGGAGATGTGAGACATTGAATTAATTAGCAAATCAAAGTTTATTACGCCTATGAGGACGACCCGTTATGACCATGCTATGTTGTCTTTGTATGTGGTGCTAAAAATTAATTAATTTAAAACCCCAAATCCTGAAATAATATTCGAGAATTAAAACAACAATGGTTTGATGATTCGTTGCAGTATCACTTGATATATGTACTAGTCAAATGCGGAGTTACCATACAATATTTTGGTATTTTCACTTAATTATATTAGAATTCTACTTGTAAATATGGAGGGCCAATAATAAAATAAATTTAAATTTTCATGAGCTCAAATCTGATTTTTATTTAAAAAGTACTTTAACAACATCAAAAGTATCACAAATGCATAAACAAATAATGATAAACATTAGTCTCATTCTATTTGTTCATTTCTGTGTACAAATTAATTGTAGTATTGTAATTATTTTATTTTCTGAAGACTGTATATGAATTAATTTTCTCATATTGATATACTTGTCATTTTCAAAATATAATTTATATACTTAATATTTTATTTTAGAAAAATATAACCGTTTAGAAAAGTAGCCCATCAATCTGATCAATAAACTATAATTATTAACTCGAATCTTAATCGAGTTACATTCTTTGTGGAGCTTGTTACAGGTACAGATATTTACATAGTAGTTTTTGCTTCATATAGCGCACATACAACAAAACTCGAAGAAAGCTGCATGGAACTTATGTGCTTCATAAAGTGAAACACGCTCTATCAATATATTTACCCGCTTTTAAACTTCCTTTTTTGTTATATTTTGCTGCATATAGTGAAACACGCTCTATCAGAGGATCCGATCTATTTGACAGACCCTCTTCAAATTACACCTTTACCATCTGCTGTAATCATCTCCTGTTCCACGACCCTCGTCGCCTCTCATTTTTCCCCTTCCTCTTTTGCTTTTTCTCGACTCACCTTTTAATCCACATCGAGGTTTGTTCTCTGTCTCTCGCGCGTAGTCTCTCTATCACACACAGACCACCAGGTTTTATGATTTTTGTCTTTGAATGCTGACAATTATTTTGTTATTTGATTTTAGGTCAAAATTTCTGAAATTGTAGAGCTCGTATCATGGGAGAGATTTCTATCTATGTCGGGATTGAGCAAAACCTGGATTAAGCCTCTTAATTTTATTTTAATTGGGACTTCACTGCTGTTCCCAAATTTTTAGGTCCGGTTTTTAATTTAATCCGTCAAACTGCACATTTTAGCAATTTAATTCTTAATTCATGTGATATTGGTTCGGCTCTGATACCTAGCTGAGGGACTGATTGCTGGCCTACTGTTACCCTATACTCTTATTTATTTTCAATGTTGATTCTCATTAATTTCTTTGCTTTGTAAAAAGGCACGATGCTGTTAGTTATTATCAATTGCATGATTAGTTTTCTTAGTTTGATTAATAATAGCTAGTAATAGGTGAAGAAAGATTTAGAGTTACTGTTGGATATGTAGTAATGATGGAATCTTTGCTTCTATGAGTTACCACTGCACCTTCTTTGCTTCATTGTATAATATACTGATTAACAAATAACAACCAATTAATATACTCTTCTAAACTGTTTATTTCAAATCCCAGTCAAACTTGAAAGTAGAGTTGTAAAATCGTGGTTATTCTGGGTCAAACCAGTATTGTACTTAATATTTCAATGCTGGTACTTATTACTTGTTCTTATGTTTGTTTTCTTTTCAGAAGCCAAGGCACTGACCATGACTAGTCGTGAAAAATCACTTAAATCTACAAACAAAAGAGGCTACATGACCCAGCCTAAATTAAAACAACGACCTGTTGGTACCAGACCCAAAAAAAATCTAACTACCATTGACAGGATAAGTAAATTATCAGATCATCTCTTACATCATATCCTTTCCTTTCTCCCACTAAAACAAGCCGGACGGACCAGCATATTGTCTCATAGGTGGAGGCATGTATGGGCCTCAATGCAAAATTTGACATTTTACATGGATGAATTTGTGAATCTTGGGCTTGAGAACTTCATCAGATATGTCAATGCTGCACTGCCGCACCGCCCAAAACAAGATTTTCAAAATTTTAAAACATTTTTGTTCAGTGATTCTCCAACTAATCTCGCAAAAAGTACAAGATGGATCAGTCACGCAGTTAAAAACGATGTTCGGGTTCTTTCTATTATAATTCGGCTTCAAAATTCTGGCGGAAATGTGATTTTGCCGAGATCTGCTTTAGTTAGTCAGTCGTTAGAGGAATTGGGTTTATTTACTTCCCCAAATGTAAGAATAATTACACCAAGTGTAATAAGTTTAAGCCGGCTGAAAATTTTGAGCCTACAACGAATGGAGGTCAATTCGACTTTTTTGGAGAAGATACTTTTAGGGTGCCCAATGCTTGAAAATTTGAATATGCATTTTTGCAGAGTAACCTTTTCAGGAGTATATTCTACGACATTGAGAAATTTAATATTGGAAAATTGTAGAATACAGACTAAGAGGGAGCACAAGTTTTACATTTGTGCACCAAGCCTCACACATTTGCATTTTAATCAAGGATGTGGAGCATTGTCACGCCACAAGAATTCTGATGAAATGGTATGTTTTTAATATTATATAGTTATATAAGTTATTAAGAACTTTTGAATCTTGCCCATCTAATTTGTTCAAAAAGTATACAGAAGTTAACCTGTTCATTCTCCCTTGTGTTTCAGAAACTGTAAAAAACAGATGGTGATTTGATCATGAAGTTGGGGATTCGGGGTAAGGGGGCATATATGTGATTTTTTTTTTTTTTTTTTGGGGGGGGGGGGGGGGGGGGGGGGGGCGCAAAACTGTTCAACCAACACACACACACACACACAAAAGAAAGAGAGAACATAATAAGGAGATTGGATCATAGGCAGTTTCCGGTTGTTATGTAATTGTATAGTGACTCAACTGATATGATGTGGAGATTTCTAACTTGATCTTTACATATATCTTTTTCGAATTACCAGTTTAAGCTAGATGTCCCAAATTTGAAGAGCTTATTACTTGGAGGATATGATTGGGTTGCAAGTTACCCTGATGCCGTCCCATTCTTTCTTCGGCATTCACCGATGCTTGGAAAGCTTACTCTGATCTGCAGCCAGGTATCTTTTTATTGGTATACTCCCAAGTCATACACAATGGAACCAGACGTGAGCAACTGCTTGCTATCTTTTTGTAAGTGTTTGTGCAAGTAATTGGTGTTTTGCCCACTCTCAATCTGGTACAATCTGTATATACTGGTACCATCTTGACTGTTTAACCTGGAATTCTACACTAGTTGTTCTTTTTATAATTGTTTTTTATTTTTTTATTTGCAGGGTCCTGGAGAATTGAATGAAGTGAAATCGGTTAATGGATCTAGTGATTTATGTTTCCAATGCCGACATCTGAACTCAGTTGAGGTAATATGCCATGAGTCTGATAAAAGGATACCGCATCTGATAAAGGTTCTTAAGAGAAATGGAATTTCTAATCTGAATCTCTCTGGGGATTATTCGTCCATGGAAAGTGGTCGCTTAAAAATGCTTTATGGTGTCTTGGTCTGGGTAAATGATCAAATGATCAATAGAATACAGACTCAACGAAGAAGATCTTTCAGATTGCTATGAGAGCATCATATTATATATATATATATATATATATATATATATATTTTTGTGTGTGTGTGGTGTGGTGGTTTTCGTTATAATTTGCTTATCACTTTGCAAACGGGGATGCAATATGAATAATAGAAAGTTTATTTATTTATTATTTACTATTTTTTAAATTGTCTGCCTCAAAAATGAGAGTAAGAAATCCTAGTGAATGAACTGTTTCATTACTTTTAAACAGGATGGACTATTTCATTGCTCTTAAAATTTGCTACTAAAAAGAATAACAATACATTTTTTTTTTCTTTTGAAGAATAAATACCAATCTGCAAAGGTTGATTCAGACGACTATTTTATTCTTTTCCTGTTTTTATCCTTCTTATCTTGTAATTTTCTCATTTTGTTTGGACTATTTCATTGCTCATAAAATTTGCTACTAAAAAGAATAATAATAAACTTTTTTTTTCTTTTGAAGAATAAATACCAATCTGCAAAGGTTGATTCAGAGGATTATTTTATTCTTTTCCTGTTTTTATCATTCTTATCTTCTAATTTTCTCATTTTGTTTTACAAATTAGCGGACTCAGTTGACCGAATCTTTTCGATTTGTTTTTGTAAAACAGATCTTTGTTCAAAACCCGAACCCTCCGATAATCAATAATTTTCAAATAAGGACTTTGATCCCTATTTTCCTCAAAAGAATAATAATACAATTATTAATGAAAAGAAGAAAGTTAATGAAAGATTAAAAAAAAAAGCGGATTTTAATTATATTATGTATTTGTATGCATACTACGGTAATTTATTATGGTACTAGAGAATTCAAAGTATGAATAGAAGTTATCTCTGGAATTTAAGATATCACAAAATTTTAATCAATTAGATTTTGCAAAATGATATGAACTATATTGCTGTTATATTTTTTAAACCAAAATAACCGAATAGATTCTTTACAAACTATTATTGCATTCAGTGGTAGAAGTAGGTAGCTTGAAAAGGGTGATGAATACAACCTATAAATTAATTTTTTAATTTTTTAATTTTGTTCTTCAAGAGTTTTAGTTATAATAAAGACACTAGACTGTTAGCTTTCATGATCACAGAGAGAATGTTTATGCTAGATTAATTAATTAAATTAAGCCTTGGCAGTTTTAAATTAAAGCTTTTATGAACAAGCTCAGGGCTGTCAACAGGTACGATAAGGATCAGATGAAAGCATTTTCATACTCGTAATGATAACAGAAAAAACAATAATAATTATTCTTATTCGTCTTTTTTAATACAGTCGGATAAATGGATAAAAAAGTGCCATTAAAATCTTAATTTGTGCTTTCGATATTTCCTTTGGGAATGGGAGAGTGAATTCAAGTAAGAGTTCATTCTAGTTCTCGTTTGATACCTGACCCGTATCGTATCTGAAAAAACGGATAAGGATAATATTTTTTCATTATCTTATCCGTTATCATATAAGATAATTTTTAAAAATAAAATTATATATAGATATATATTTTATATGAAAATGATACATGATACAATAAAGTTTTGTATTTTATTAAATTTTTATAATACAAATTAGTTGTATTTATTAATATTATTATTATTTTTTATTTTGAATGTAACATGAGAAAAATAATGGCCATGCAAGAGCTGAATTGCTAAACCCAAACTAAAGATCTAAACATAAACCCCTGCAATGCATTTTTAGTATATAACTTACATGGAACGCCAAGCCATCATAATATCCTGAAACTTAACCTCCAAAACGAATTACTTATTGACACGCAACGGTGAAAAACTGCACCAGATTTAGCACAGAACAAATAAGTAATTTTGTTCTGCTATTTTATAGATGAATTAAATTTAAAGCTATAACATTTATTTACATTCATTCTACAGAAAAAAAATAGTTAAAACGTTTCCAAGGTACGTACGGATCCAGAATTAACCAAATACCCAACACAACCTGAATCTAAGACAACCTTAGCTACATTGCCAACCAGCTAAATTTAAATTTAAAAAAAAAAAAGCAATTCAATTTCTGATAATTGAAGGAACAAATTGATAAAACATCATGTTTGCTGTAGATGTTTGGAGCATTCTAATAGTGTCTCTAGATAACAAGATAATATGACATTTACAACCCTAATATAACACTCTAATTAAAGGTGTTTGAATCACTAAAGTAGTGTTTCTAGATTGCAAGATAATACAACATTTACAACTTTAGTGCAACACTCCAATTGAAGGTGTTTGGAGCACTCTAGTAGTGACTCTATATAGCAAAATAATAGAGCATTTACAACCCTACACAACACTTCAATTGAATGCATTTGGAGCACTCTAGTAGTGTCTCTATATGGCAAGATAATAAGGCATTTACAACCCTAATACAACACCTCAATTGAAGGTGTTTGGAGTACTTTAGTAGTGTCTCTAGATAACAAAAGAAAAGTGTAGTTGCAATCCTAATACAACACTTTAATTGAAGGTGTTTGGCGTACTATATATTAAAATGTCACGATCTTAGTTGGAGCACAATCAGAGATGAGGAAATCAAGCAACAATCTAGTAATTTTATTGAAATGGAAAGAATTCGGATACAACTCAAGCTTCAGCTCACTATAGCCGTTGCTAGCCTATTTGACAAATTGTCTAAAATTAGAATCAAATTACATAATCTATTTGGCTAATCTAGTTGGCCTTATATATGGAATGAGATCCTAAAAGGAATTTTCCATATCTACCGTTCAGATTTCTCAAATGAATCTCGTCATGCCACCTCAGCTCCAGGTTAGTCCTTTATTGCTGTTTTGTTCTTCAATTGATTTAACATAGATTTAACAGCGTTCTCTTTAGTCTTCTGGGGTATAGTCGTCAGTGATGAAATATTTAACGACTGTCTGCTTTGTTCCGCTATATATATCTCGTTCAAATACACCTAAGTTTTTGTACTAACCCAAATTCATTTTTCTTCTTTTATGTTTTAAAATTTTATTTTATTCCGATTAAATCAGACCGACTATTTCATTAAATAAGCAACAAGAACTGATTTGCATCTTTGCTTGCTTTATAATACAGTGACAAATAAATTAAACAAAATTATATCCAAAGATTGCTTGCTTTATGATACAGTGACAAATAAATTAAACAAGATTCTATCCAAAGAAAGGGGCTGGAATACGGGGTGGTCTTGCTCCAGAGCTCAGAGATGGAATAGGTTCTCTGTTAATCTCAAGTTATCAACTATACTGATGATACACTCATCTTTTCTCAAGCTAATTTTAAAAAAGCTTAAGCTTTAAAATGGGCTTTAATAGTGGGCCTCCATATCTCTGATTCTGACATTATGCATTGGATATAAAATTAGAGAATTTCTTATACATGTAAAAAAGTCGGATATTGTTCATGAAAGGGAGAATCACTATATTGAATGGGGAACTTCACGTATATCCCTCAAAAACCTTGAATATTTAATAGTGCATTGACAGCAGTAACATTGTACAAAGAGTGATATATTGTCCATTTGTCCTTACCATAGCAGTTTTAGCGCTTGGGGATTTCAAATTTAATCAAGAAAGAACAATACATATCCTCATTAATGATCCCATAATTTAAACCTTTCTACAATTGTAACAAAAAATAGACTTCGACTTCCGGTTTTCATTAATACGGACATGAGGTGTCAAAGATTGCAAACTTGCTACAATTTTTAATGTTAAAAGATTATTTTCTCAAACGAGATAACGGCGGACCGAAATTTAAAGAGGAAAAGAAAAAGAAAGAGTTCCTCAACTCCTAAACAAAATCATTCATTTTTATCCTCAAATGGTTACGTCGTAGTGTCGTACAATGGAGTAAGAGATTCTTTATATAATCCATAGATGTTGTTTACATTCAACGTATCTAAATCACAGAAGATCATCTATATCTTGCAAGATCTTATTTAGATATATTACTTTCTACAACTAGATTACAATATTACTAATAAAGAATCCAAGCAACCATATCTCTCCTGAATATTCTTGACAGATTCAACTAAATTTTTCTTTGTTATTACTGATAATTTAGTAAATCTCATCAGCATAGATTGTGTTTATAACAATATTATTTAATAATAGTTGAACAAATCAAATAGTTATCAAAGTCAAAGAAATAAAGTTCACTTATCTTTTATAGTTCAGAAAATTATGTATCAAATTTGATAAATTTGAAAAATCAATTGAACGCCTATTAAGTAGTTTGAAAATTAAATGTTAGTCTTATACCTTTATCGATCATTTTCTAAATTTTAATAAATAATATATCTACAATATGATCAACAAGTTTGTAAAAAAATAATATTCTATTTTAATAATCGTATTATCGATTGTCGCGATTATCAAACAGATATGATTGTATCAATATTTGCAAAAGCAACAAGAAAGAGCAGTGAATTGGACGGATCAGTAAACAAAAAATTATAATCACCGGAAAACAGGCTTTTTCTATCTAATTGAAATCGACGATTATTCAAGCAAACGAGACAAGCTTTTAATCAAAAAAGCAAAAACAATTCTATGAAGCAACAAGTAATCCCATTTTTGCAAATCATCCATGTCTTATTATAAAACTTACGAGAAAAGATGTCCAAAACAAAATAAATTCAAATATTACTTGATAAAAGAACCTTTAACATAGCTAAAGGAGTTTGTTTAGTCACTCCAACATGCAATGGCTTTAACCACAGAAGACATAATCACCTTACTTTTCCTTTTGACCTTCTCTTTCTTGATTCGACGCCCCATCACTGCCTTTTTCTTCTGATGCCGGCTTCTTGCCACCTCATCAATTTCACAAAACCTTGTGCAGTCAAGCTGTTTTGATGAATTCTTTAAGAAGGGAAGCAAGGTTACATGCCGGTCTAGTAGGTGAGAGAAAGAGACAAGCTCGTAGGAGTCGTAGAGATGGCTCCCGCAGTCCCATACCGGAACCCTAATCACTTCTCTCACCTCATTTTGTGGCTCTTTCATCTGGTACCAAAAGAGAGGCGATCATATGAATGGTTCATATCCGAATTTATAGCCTCGGAGAAAGAATAAATTGTTCTTGGATTCTTGGAAGTTGGAAGTTGGAAGGTAAAAATGGTAAAGGACCTTGCTCTGTGAAAATAATTGCGCCTTTCCAAATAGGCCCACTATTAGCTGGCATATACCTTTAATTATGTATCAAGACTATATGTGAGATGCCTACATCATTTCTGAACAGGAAGGCGAACAATCATAATCAAACGTCGAGAAGAGAATTTCAGAGTATTCTCAGAAGTACCTAAAAAAATAAAAAGGTGAGCCCCCTTCGTAAAGTTGATATATATGAGCGTACTGATTTGAAAAGATACGCTACTCATTAAGCTAAAAAATAAAAATGAAGATACGCTCTTGTATTGAGAAAGACTCATGTTGTTGATTAAAAATAAACCACAAGAACAGTAGTTGCGGTTATCTTGAAACTTCAATTTACAATGTGTTTCGCCTACTAATTTCAAAACAAAACAAAAGGCAAGCAAAAATGGTCCTCAATTCCTCATTACTTCCCACCATTACTTCAATAGTGAATGGCATTGTTTTCAATAGCTTCAACAAGAACTTATATTGAGAATAACAATAACACAGTACAGCACGAGACACCTGAACACACACTACCATAACAAATAATAACAATAATAATAATAATCAAACTAAAATAGTGGCAAAAAGGAAGACTTAACAATCTGTAGCAGCAATAAAGATGATATAATATCACATAAACCCTACAAAAAGATGCTAGCTATCAAATCAATAGTGTAGAATCAAGTTTCTAACTCATTCAGATTTCTTTTCTTTCAACGGGCCTTTTGGAATTTTGGATAGATACTTTTCATTGATAATGGCATAGTATTTCTTCAATTCAATTGAGGCTTTCTCAGCATATGCATCGATCTTGTCATCATACTTCTCATACAGAACTGGTAGTGTGTAAAGCAACACAAACACTGTTCCAGCAAAACAAATGTTGGAAAGAGTTAATTTCATTTAATATTTTATCTACGGCTAAACATCAATTCAGAAATCTATACTCTGGAGGATAGTTATGCACATGCAAGGGTATAAAAAAAGAAACAAATTAGTAAAATAAAAATCAATCAGTTGGAGAGATAATTACCTATGTAGAACAAGGTCAAGAAACTACAACAGCTTCCAATAATTGACAGAAACCAGAAACCTGCAAGAACCTGCATAATAATAAGCAACAACTCATCACTAATTCATATTTGTATATCCAATAAAAGAAACCTAAGAAATTCAATCAACCATAGTGAAAAGAAACAAAAAACAGAACAGCAGAATCTGAAGAAAAACACACACCATAAGAAACTTCTTTAGATCATGTCCCAGACCAATTTGTCTTAGCACAGCAAAAGCCCTGTTAATCTCGTAGCACAAAGAGCGTGCAATTTTGATCGTCAAGTCCTCCGGAATGCTCACCTCTGGAATATTAGGTGCACTTCTGCAATTTTTAAATGTGGAAAGGTAGAAGCATCAAAAAGAGGATACCACTTGAGGTTCTTTTATCTTTTTTCAGGTACACAAACACAAAGTGTTGCACACCCTATATTAACTTAAATTGTCTCAATTGCCCGCCTTCAAACAAATCCATATATCATTACATCCAGCATACATAGAAGAAGGTTTCCCAAAAATTTAATGTCATCATCAATACCACAAACAGAAATCCAATTGATAGAAATGACAAACTGAGAATACAGCTTTCACATTCCAAAACTGCATCCATTTGAAGACAGGCACCACATATAACCATCTAATACTAAAAGCAAAGAGTGAGGCTAGGACACTATACATAGCGCCGATTGGTCCGTACTATGGATCAATATTACCGTTTTCAAAGTCCAAACAATCGATCTGAACCGTTCAACATGACCTCCATATGGAAATGTACTTGTAGATCAAATTTTAAATTTTAAACATTTTTATAAGATAGGTAGAATATCATTGGATCTAAGAATTCTAGACCATTCAATAGTGATTTTCTAACTACCTAAAAAATAGTAAAACAATTTTAAAAAATGTAAAATTTATGGTGATCACGTTGAACAGTTCAGATCAACTATTTGAACTTTGAAAATGAAGATATAAATTTATAGTACGGACCAATCCGCACTATGCAAAATACCATAGCTTCACTCAAAAGAAAAAAGAAAAAAAAAACAGAGAGAACTGACTTGTGAATAAATGTCAAGGCCTTAGAGTAGATAAAGAGGCCAGCCAAGGACATGATAAGGCTGTGGGCGGCAAATGTCAAAAGGCGGTATTCCAGTACTTCAAACAGAATCCAGATGACTGTTGCCCCACCAAGTACTGAGACTGAGAGCTTTTTGTTCCTCCACAAAATCAGATCAGCAGCTGCATTTAGATGCCCAAAACATTTGTTACAACTTTTTTCTTACCACATTAGATAGATTTTAACAAGTAGAAGATTCATTGGAAAGGAAACATATGAGTGAGTCATATCATTTTCTTGATCGAAGAACACAATTTCTAATAACAAAGAAAGAATAGCTCAGGTATAGTCCAAAGAAATTAAGAAAGGGGAGATTTCTATATCTGATAGATATTCATTCTTCCAAGGAATACAATACATGATATGCTCATCTGCTCTGCTATTAACTACAAATTTTAATAGTTCCTACAAGCCAGTAGTGTTCGGCAACCATGGCTTAGAGCTCTTTAAAGCTCTAAGGAGTCTTAAGCTCACCGAACGGGTGCTCCTTTATCAAGCTTAGTGCCACCTCCTTAGTGCTCCTTTTGCCCACCTTTCTTAAGTTTGCCCAAATTTTTAAGCCATAATTTCACATGGCTTAAGCATTTTGCCAAGCTTAAAGCTTTCATAAGAAAGTTACTTCTCAACTTTATTGCTGAATGGGTGCTCCTCAGTGCAGCTTAAAATTTAAGCTTCATATGATTGCCGAACACTACCGTAGAACTCATGCAATTCCCTTGATCTCAGTTAGAAATAAACATGAGATTAAATTAATTGTATCATTTAATTGTGAGGATCTTTAGAAGAAGTAAGTTTAAAAATCCAGACATCACCTAGATCCACAAAAATAAAACATATATAAAAAAAATTATTTATTATTAAGGAAATAATTTTCCAGGGTCCTAATTCACCAATATAAGAGGTTTTATAAAGACTAGCAAAAATAAAAACCGAAAATGAGAAAGACCTAAGAACAGGGAATGTGAATATATAATCGCTTGCAGGTTTGGTCAAGCAAAAGCCTAAATCCACATAAACGAATATGTAATTACAGTCAGGGATCTTACAGGCAACAGCAACCAACCAAAGCCCAACTAGTAAATGAAATGAATCTAACCTAGTTCATATATAAATCGCCTTAATGTCCTATACTACATCGCATCCAAACCTGCCAATTAAATAATTAAAAAGGTTAAAAGGATCAAGATCGTACGCTTTCCACCACCCAAACAAGTATGCACAGGCGTTTCCCTTCCAAAGAGGCGGAACACCTTCGCCTTCATCTCCTTCGCCGCCGCGGCGGCCGACGAAGCCGCGGATTTATCGTCGTCGGAATCAGACGAAGACGATGAATCGTCGTGGCCATGGATCTTCTCAGATATCTTCTCCATCACAGATTCCACCACCGATTCGGATTCCTCCTTGTGTTCCGACATTGCTAGCTTGAATGCTCGTCTATTTTGTATTTATTTTTGAAAGATTTTGAATTTGATTTAGGGGAGAGATTGGAAAAGGGTAAAGATTCCAGTGGAGGCGATTAGGGTCCATTTATACGAGATCGGGCTACGCGAAAGATACATCTGGGCCGTTGGATTGAGAACTGGGAATCTTGGTTTGACAGATAGATTCCAATCAATATGAATCTGCTGCTTTTCTATAAGAAAAGCAGCGTACTTCTTTCGAATCTAACCGTTCAAAATTTTATATTCACGTATCTTTATAAAGAAACTTTTTTATGCACAAATCTCAAAATTTTTGAACAGTTAGATTTGAAAAAGCAGGAGAGAGCATTCCAATTCGAAGGGTAGGGGGTACAAAGGAAGTAAAGGTAACTTTACCATTTTTTAAGAATTCGCATCCTCTGAGATATCTCATATTTTGCGTGACATTTTGGAAAATCTTAACCGTTACAATAGTTCTGCGCGAATCTCAAAGCTCAAATAATATTGGCTCCCTACGTCACCCCCGAATAGGCACTGGACACGTCGGTCACGCAAAATATGAGATATCTCAGAGGATATGCACTCATTTTTTAAAGGGGAAGGGGTTAAGTACCAATTATTCTGTACAACATTCCAGTATAAATTTCCATATAACGGACACTATACCAAGTTTAAGAATAGTTAGAATAACGACCCGCCATCTAAATATAATCAGATCAACATTTTTTTTTTTATTTTGGCTTTTACAAATATAGAAACTGCTACATGAGAGCTTACAAAGGAAGCCGTTACTAGTAGGACGGAATTTCCTGCCGACGATGCTTGGAGTTAGAGGTTTGTTAAATCCGTTTTGCCCGGTCCGTACTTGTTACCTGTGGTGTTCGTACTTGTTGCTCGGGTACAAACAAGTAGACAGGTAGACAGGTACGGGTGATAAACGGATCAAACAACATAATTTTAAAAAAAATATGTTGTATATGTATCTGTCTGTCCACCAACCTGTACCCCTATACCCGCCTACTCGTATTCGTACCTATTATTTATTTAGGAATTATAAAAATAAAAAAAAAATAATAAAACATAAAACATAAAACAGAAAAGAAAAAAAAAACAAAAGCCAAAAAAAATTGAAGAAAACAGAAAGAAAGAAAAAAATCAGAAGAGAAGAAAAAAAAAATCACGAACTGGATCCATACCAGTACCCGGAATACCCTAATCCGTCAACCTGCAACAAGTACAGGTAATAAACGGACCGGATAGAAATATTAAAAAAAAATATCCATCTATCCGTTACGGGTTTTATCCGTACTCATCCTACGCCTTTATCCGTCATACCCGTTACCTCTAACGGGTAACCCGGAACGGGTCACAGATTACCCGTTAGCAAATCACTACTTGGACTTCATCTAAGTGGATTAACTATGGACCCAAAAAAAACAGACCTGGTCTAAAACGTACAGAATACGTCAAATGAAAAAAGTGCATGGAATCACCTGGCATTGGGACCCAACGCTCGCTGCTTTTCACCTACGGTTCACGAATCAGTTCCATTATTGGACAGGAGAGCATGAATGACAAAACTGCCTGATTCGGAAGTAGCTGGCTCGGGACCGAAAGGCCACGTCCAGGTTCATTCATTACGTGCTCGCCATCACCGATTCGGACGGTCATTGATTAGTTAATGACACGTGGAGACGTCGAGCTTGATGATGGGGCGGTTTCTTGAAGTAGGCCCCAGATGGGAGGAGAAGCAAATGCCAAGGGACCCACTAGAGGGATCGGGAAGGTTCTAGAAATGGACGTTTTTTCGTTGCCTTTGAAATTCGAACGCGTGTTAGGTTTTGCATTTGTTGCTACTAGCTAAGAAAAACTGTACAGGGTCGCAATTAAGGCCGAGACTTGGGAGCTAAGAAACTTAACTCTTTAATCTTGACAAAAAAAAGAAAAAAATAGCATAGAGAAAAGTTGCGAAGAAAAAGTCAATTAATATCTGGATACCTTACAATTGTTACAAATTCGAGTAGAACTAGGGTGCTCTTAAGCTCATCAAAGTTTTGGTGAGCTTAATTTTAAAACTCATTAAAATTTTAGTGAGATTAATTCTAAAACTCATCAAATCGATTTCAAATGACAAATTCAAACTGTTGAAATCCGCCTACCTTACGCGTGATGCATCTACATGTGAAAATTTTAAACATTTGAATTAATTTAGTATAAAGTCAAGAGGTCAAAATTAGAAGGTTAATAAATTAATTTTAGTGCATTCATTTTTTGAACGTTTTTGACCGCTTGACTTTATACTAAATTAATTTGAATGTTTAAAAATTTTACATGTAGATGCATCACATGTAAGGTAGACGGGTTTCAACGGTTCGGATTCGTCATTTAAAATTGATTTGATGAGTTTTAGAGTTAAGCTCACCAAAACTTTGATAAGCTTAATTAAGAGCACCCTAGTTCTACTCTACAAATTCACTGTACTTCTTAAAATTTTCAATTTATATATCGTCCAAAGTGAAACACATATAATTAATTACTAGCATCGTAATGCCCCGGGACATATTGTAAGAAACAAAAATAATATGAGTAGAACTAGAGTATTCTTAAGTTCATCAAGTTTTTTGGTGAACTTTGTCTAAAATTTGTCAACTCAATTTTAAATGACGAATCCAAACTGTTGAAACCCGCTTACCTTACGAGTGATGCATCTACATGTGAAAATTTTAAACATTCGAATTAATTTAATATAAAGTCAAGCGGTCCAAAAACGTTCAAAAAATAAATGCATTAAAATTAATTTATTAAGTTTATAATTTTGATCATTTGACTTTATACTAAATTAATTCGAATGTTTAAAATTTTCACATGTAGACGCATCACTCGTGAGATAGACGGGTTTGATCAACGGTTCAGATTTGTCATTTAAATCTGATTGTAAGAAAATGATATATTTTATAAAGAGATAGATTAATAAAAAAAATAATTATTCAACAATATATAAATGATGTTGAAATAGATTGGTTTTAAATTCCAACTATAATAAGTTTAGTATAATAAAATTTAATGAAAAATAACGTCGACTTATTATAAATTCGAACTTATAGATGAGTATGACTAAATATAACATTAGTGTCATTTCAGTCTATATAACACTAACTTCAAAACCTATCAAATCGAGTTCAAATGATAAATCTAAACCGTTCAAATCGATCTACTTTATTAGTTGTGCATTTACATATAAAATTTATAAGTTTTTGAGTTTATTTGGTATCAAGTCAAGCAGTCAAATGTTTGAGCTTTTAAGTTAATTTTAATACATTCATTTTTCAATTTTTTTACAACTTGATTTGATACTAAAATAACTTGAAAATATAAAAAGTTTGCACGTAAACGCATTACTCATAAAGTAAATTGATTTAAATAGTTTGGAATCACCATTTAAATTCGATTTGATAGATTTTGGAATTAATGTTATATAGACTGAAATGACACTGATGTTATATTAGTCATACTCCTTATAGATGTATCTCACCAAGTGCAAAATCAAATAACCTTCGCATTATCTCATATGCTGACGCCCAACAGAAATAATAATGTTGAATGTCAAA
>JARJHM010001447.1:0-27425 GCA_033356055.1 Carex pumila | reverse complement strand
GAAAGATGGGAAACACTAGTCTAGATCTTGTCTTCAAAATCTCAAGTCCTCTGCATTATTGTAGAATGACAGATGCTATGTGGCATTCACAGAGTTACAATCACTGCTGGATATGAATACAAAACAAGTAGTTACCTGGTAGCTGGTACTTGGTAAAGGCAAAGTAGATGCGTCACCCGCCACAGTGTAAATAATGATGTATTGGATTTTGGGAGAAACACTTTTTTAGTGGAAACACTTTTTTTTTTTTGAGAAAAACCCGTAGGTGTGCTTTATTGAATTGAAGTTGCGATTACATCCTAGAAAGCAAATAAAATAACAGAAGAGCTATGACCTAAGCTAAATTACTCCTACAGCCCTAGAAAAATTAAATTAAATGCTACATTATTGATCTAAGATGAACTGGCTACTATCCAGTTGTGTTTTCAGGCCCAGGATCTCTGCTAGCTGCAAGCCTTGCGTGTGCCCCTCTTGTGGTGCTCTTCTAAACATATTGGCCACCATGTGTGGCTGTGTTAGGTTATCCCTAGGTGTGTGCCTGAGTTCTATATTATCATTTGCCTCCTTCAATAGATTAATACATCTTGCCACTTCCTCACATGCTTTCCACGATGGCAGATCCTGTATTGACCTGTTTTGTACCGCTTTGAATAACACTTTACAGTCTGTATAGATAATGAAGCTTCTGTTCATTGCTCTGTTGTCGGTAGCATATGTTAGAGCTTTCATTAGCGCTATAGCCTCAGCCTGTAGGGGATCACTTGCCACTGTTTTGGATCCTTGCACATTACATAGCCTTCCATACCTGTCATAGCATATCATACCCGTACCTGTCTCACCCTTCGCATCCCAGGAGCCATCTATTAGGATTATGTCCTTGCCTGTTGGTATTTGAACTTGGCTACATACCTTCCTTGTTATGTCTGTGTGCAGCTCCTGTGTTGCCCCACCCATAGCCTTTGCTCTTGTCACGATTGTCTGAGGTGTTAATTTCTTAGCCGTAAACAACTCTTCGTTTCGTGCCTTCCAAAGACACCACATTAAATTGCATACTGCTATGATTTTATCTTCACTCAAATTTTCAGTGATGTATAGCATTGCGGCCGGGAAGTTCAGTGGCAAATGATCAATAATCAGAGGGAATTCTGAACAGAACCAGGTGGCTCTTGATAGGTCACAAAAGAAAAGTAGGTGCATTATGATCCCGTTCTCTGTATCACACCTTTGACACACCGCCGAGATGGATCTGATTCTGTTGTGCAGTGTTGCTGCCGTTGGTAGGCCGTTGTGGATGGCCTTCCATAGAAAAGTTTTTATGCGCGGTATGACTCCTTTCTATGACCACATCCTTTGCCATGCTTCCTTTGTCGATTGATCATTAGTATGCAATGTAGTGTTCTGTTTTCTGAGCATCTCATATCCCTCTTTGGCCGTGTACCTACCGCTCTTGTTTTCTGATCATATCAGTCTATTTGGCAATAGGCTCTGAAGTTTTGGGTGAGTGGCAGTCCTTATGATGTTGTGAACCGCCGTTTGACCCATTAGTTCTTTTATTTCCTCCTGCTCCCAGTTTCTTGAGTTATGGTTATAAACTGCTGCCACTGTAGCGTTTCTTTGATCATTTGTTCTTATTGTTTGCACTTCCCATCCTTCATACCATGGTTGGTTTATTGCTGGTATTGCTTCCCCCATTCCTATTTCCCAATGCAGTTGGTCCTTGATGATCGGTTTCAATTCTTGAATAGCCTTCCATAATTGACTACTCCCTGCTGTTCCTTGCACTCCCCAGAAACCACCCTTGGGGAAGTACTTCGCCTTTAGTACTTGAACCCATATTCTTTCCTGGTTCGCTGCGACTAGCCAAACTATTTTGAGTAGTAAGGCCTTGTTAAAAGTCGCCACATCTCTTATGCCTAACCACCATCCTCCACCGGCACACAGATTTTATTCCATGCGATCAATGAAAGATATCTTTCTTTGCCAATTTTACCCCATAGAAATTTCCTCATTACTCCTGTCAGTTCCTTGATTGTCTTGTTTGGTAGCATGGCAATAGTCATGAAATACACTGGAACCGACATGAGAACTGACTTGATCAAAGTTAGTCTCCCTGCAAAAGACAGGAAATTGCATTTCCAGCCCGCCAATTTATTGTAGAATTTTTCAACTAGCAAGTTATGTGTTAGGTCTCGGTTTGCCCGGTCATGTGTGATGTGCACACCTAGGTATTTGTCTGATTTGTCTGCCATGGTTGCCACCAGTTCTTGCATCACATCCATTTTTTCTTGCTCTTCGCATGCTTTGCTAAACCACAAGGATGATTTATCCGGGTTGATTGTTAATCCCGAGTGTTCCGCAAAGGTGTTTAGTAAGCCCTTGATGTATCTGACTTCATCTATTGTTGCCTCGCCCATGATAATCAGATCATCCGCATAGAGTGCGTGTGTTATGGTTGGTGCCGACCTAGCCACTGTTACTCCTTTTATTGCCCTTGCTGATAGTGCATTCTCAAATTGCTTTGTCAGAAATTCCATCGACAGAATAAATAAGTAGGGGGAGAGGGGGCATCCTTGTCGGAGCCCTCTGTTTGGTTTGATGAAACCGTCCCCTTGACCATTTACTCGAATTGTAACTTGGCTATCTTTCAGACAGTTTGAAACCAGTATGATGATTTTTGCCGGAATATTGACCGCTTGCATGGCCGCGAACACAAAAGACCATTGTACAGTATCGAAAGCCTTATTCACGTCTGCTTTTAGGAGAAATGATTTTTTCCTATATTCTCTGCTGCCAAATGAGTGAATTAGCTCTCTAACTAGTATAATGTTGTCTGTGATATTTCGGCCCTTGAGGAAAGCTGCTTGGTTAGCGGAGATAATATTTCTCATATGGGGTTGAAGTCGGTTTGTGATGACCTTCATCAGCAGTCTATAAGAAATATTTCCAACCGTTATGGGTCTAAATTTGTTTGGTATGTCGCCCCCCTCTACCTTTGGAATTAAAGTGATGTAACTCGCCAGCCAAGCCTTTGGAATTTGGCCTGTGCCGATTGCTTCTTGAAAAGCCTTTACTAAATCAGATTTTACCATGGCCCAGTTTGTTTGAAGAAAACGTGCAGATACTCCATCTGGGCCGAGTGACTTATCTGGGCCCATAGAAAAAAGTGCTTCCTTTATTTCTAATTCGGTTGGGCTTGATATTAATTGACCATGAGCTTGACTCGGCACCGCATTGTAAGACCTGTTTTCAAATTCTTGAAAGTAGGCTGTATGGTTTCGGCTCTGGGCCATCTGTTCCGGGCAATATATTCCTTTAAAATAAGTTACAAAAATTTTCCTAACCTCCTTCGGGTCAGATTCTATGTTGCCATCCGGTTTGGTAATGTGTGTGATTGAGTTGCGCTTTCTCCTGGTGGTTGCCACCGCTTGAAAGAAAGCAGTGTTTTTGTCGCCTTCCGTATTCCACTGCAATTTAGCCCTTTGTCTCCAATACTGTGCTAGTTCTTCCTCGGCTTCATGGAACTGTCTCATCAATTCTGTTTCTATGCTTAGGTTTTGTATAGATGGGTGCTGTGATTGGTGCTGAAGTATCAAATGTTGCAGGTGGTTCATTCTGTTTTGAGGTGTGCTGTTAGATCTCTCCCATATCCTTATTTTTTTGTTTGACCATTGTCAACTTTTCTTGCCATTGCAACCCTTCTGCACAATGCCATCCTTCCTCACAAGCTGATTGGAATCCCTGTTTATTAAACCACCATGTTTCCATACGGAAGTTGTGAGGGGTTGTTGGTGTGTTTTGAGTTCTAAGAAGTATCAGCGCATGGTCGCTGTGTATGCGGGGCAAGTGATTTACATACGTCAATGGATAGATTTGGGACCAAGGTATCGTGCATAATACTCTATCCAGTCTTTCGTGGATTGCTGCCGAAGTATCTTGTTGGTTATTCCATGTAAAAGCGGGTCCTTTGTACCCGAGGTCCACTAGCCCCGTGTCAAACACGAATTGTCGAAAGTTTCTGTTGTTTGCATTTAGTGCTTGGCTGCCCCCAAACTTCTCTTCTTTATTTGTTACTGCATTGAAATCTCCAAGAAGGCATACCGGCCCTCCTAGGTCAGTGACTTGTTTAATGTAATTCCAAATTTCTTTGTTGAGTGCATGTGATGGATCACCATACACGCAGATCAGGTCCCATCTTTGCTGAGCGGGGACACTGGCCCTTGTGTGTATGTAAAATCTTGTTTGGTTAATTATCTGTAGTTGAAGGCTATCACCCCACAGAATCCATAGCCCGCCTAACCGGCCCCTTGCCGGTACGTGTGCGGAATTTGAAAGTGGTAATTCCGGCAGATATCTAATTGATTTGGCTGCCGAACTCTTGGTTTCCATTATGAAAGCGATCTCTGCTTTCGTAGACCGAAGGAGATTGGTCATGAACTGTTGCTTCTGAGGCCCTCCGGCACCTCGGCAATTCCAAGAAAGGATATTCATTGCGGTGTCGGAGGCGACACATGTCGCGCCTCCAACGTTCTTTTTTTGGTTGCCCTAACCATCTCTGGTGGTTCGACAAACCCCACTATCTGACTGCTTGTAGCCTGCAGTGGATCTGCCCTTGGTTTGTTTCCTACTCCATCTGTCTGTGTTTGCCTTTTCAGTGAGTATGTTCTAGTGAAATTCATGTTTACCCTCTCATCAGGATCTTGGTTTCGGCTGGGTGTTGAATTGTCATGTGCAGGTGGTTCGGCTGAGGCGGTAAGGGTGAGTTGGTTTGGTAAGGCTGCTGAGTTGTTAATCCACGGATTGATTTTCAGTTCTGTTAATGCCTGCATGTCACTTCTATCCTTAAACCGGGGGTCGGTTTTTAATCGGATCATTCTAATCTTGTCCGGGCACTCTGCATGATCATGGCCCGCTATTCCACAGAAAAGGCATATACGGTTGAGTCTCTCATATACTAAAAGTATATGGAAGGTACCAAGTGTTGGGTGGTCTACTGGTACATGATCTTGGAGAGCCTTATCAATATTAAGAAGCATTTTAATCCTGTACCACTGGCTACCCGCAGTGAACATGTCACGTACTTCAGAAATTGGTGTTCCAATTGTTTCTGCGAGCTGTAGAATGCCCTGCTTGGTTATAGAGTCCATGGGCGCATTGTGCCACTGAGTCCATATTTCGACTTCGTTAACTGTTGGCCCAATTAAATCTCCTTTTCCTTGAGCTCTTTTTAGAACCACCATCTCCCCCTTGAATGTCCATAGGCCTCTATTGATTGTTCTGCTTAGTTCTTCTTCTTGCTCAAACTGTACCAGAAAAATATTCCTATCCACTGGTGTGAAAGTAGTCTGTGCTTTGACTCCCCATGCCTTTGTCATGGTCAATGAGAAATGTGAGTCTTGCACTACTCTATCTGTGACTATCCGAACCAAGGCACACTTTGTCCAGTCGCGTGTTATTATTGCTGTTTGTTTGAGTTTGATCGGTGCTGTAGAGGTGGTTGCACTGAGAGCCGCAAACTTGGCAATAAACTCTTCATCCGATGTTGCCATCTTTTGTGTGCTTAGCTTTTGCTTGGGGTCTACTTGCGTACAAACCTGGGGAGTCGTTTGAGAGTGTGTATTTGCCGAGTGGTTTTGTTGGTTGGTTATGTTGGCTGCAAGGTTGGGTATCTTGAGAAGAGCGTTAGGATGTATGTAGCATTTTTTATTTGCTAAGGATGGGTTGGAAGTGGGTTCTGTTGCGTGGAGGGGTGCATGATGGGTTATTGGAAGGAATGGGTTATTGGAAACACTTATTGGTGGAAGGAATCTGGAAACACTTTTCGGTGGAAACACTTTTTTGTCATGCGAGGCGCACTTTATTCCATCAAGAACAGGATATCCTACTCCTCTGCAATCCTTGTACTGATGTACATAAACTTGTTTCAATTATAATATTTTATACAGTGAGTCTACAATACTATGCATATCACGGGTTGTTACTGTATTATGGTTCTATATTTGAGTTTTTAAATCCTAACGGTCGATCCGAACAGTTCATCTTGTTCTCCATATTAATATATATTTGGAGGCCAAATTTTACATTTTTTGAGATTTTTTTACTATTTTTTTAGATATTTAGAAAATCACTTGATCTGAAAATTCTGAACTATCCAAAAACAGTGATTTTCAATAAATCTAAAAAAATAGAAAAAAATTTTCAAAAAATGTAAAATTTGGTCTCCAAACACATATTAATATGGAGAACAAGATGAACAGTTTGGATCGACCGTTAAGATTTGAAAACTTAAATATAGAGCTATAGCACGATACTAAATCGTAATATGCATAATACCATAGACTTACTCATATTTTATATATAAAAAAAGGACGTTTTAATTGAAGTTGTAGACTTGCTTAATGGATCAAAAAAATAATTTAATAAAAAAATGAATTTCTATAGAGGAATAATAAAAAAAACAATTGGATTAGGAAGTGGGCTTTCACAAAATCTACAATATCAGTAAAAAATTAGTCGAGTTCCGCCTCTAGTCAAAGCCGAGTTTTATATGATGTTTATCTGATTAGCTTTTCTATACTGAAAGTCGAATTCCACCTCTAACCGTACGAGTTCATGCCCCCCTCCCCCTCCCCAATGTACTTTATGTACAAATTTAAGCAATGAACGGTCCGGATTAAGAGATCGAATTGTCTGCCCTCCTACCCCTAGAGTCACTGTTAGTGGCCCCCAGTTTAAAAATAAATAGTGATCGGCTGCCTTTAACAGTGACCGGTCCCAGTTGCAGAGATAGAGTGGACAGGATTTTTCTGCACACTGTGGAGTAGAGGATTTGAGTTCCCGGATTAATCTCATCCAAATCAAATTCAATCTGTTGCCATTGAAACTATAGGGGGTATGTTTTGAGATTCGTGCCAAGTTAAAAGAACGGTTCTGATTTCTCTCTTGCATCTCAGGTACCTGGGGTGATACAGATTCTAATTGTACTGATTAGGGACGAAGCCAAACTTTCAGACTATGGAACTCAAACTTAAATGTGAGTCAAGTATAAAAAAAATTATAATACAAATGAGGTCCATTTTACACTATCCATAATATTTTAGTTTAAACTATATTAAAATAGAGCATAAATATAAAAAATTTGAAAATGAATAGGGGTCAATTGACCTCCATTCATTAAATGTGGATTCGCCTTTGGTACTGATGCATCTGACGTTCAATAGTAATTCTGATGTATCTGACGCTTCTAACGCATCTAACGATTCTGGTTAGGTATAGACCAGACAAACATACAATAATTTTGACGTGCTGATGCATTTGACGTTTAGCAATAACAATGACAATTGTAATGGTCAAAACCAATTTTTTATTAATAGAAAAAAAAATATACATTGAAATAGGAGTAGGTTTTTATGAAATTTTGAAATGTAAGAAGAACATAATGGTTTATCATATCCATTGAACGGAATAAATCAACTCATCCAGCTAATTTCATCACTATCGCTAAAAAGAAAAATTCTGGACCGGATAGTCCATCCCGTCTAGCACTATTCATATTTTTTTCTTCATCTTCTTCTTCTGTTGTTCTTCTAACTCTCAAGAAAAAAAATCAACAGCACTGGTTGAGGGAATTAGCTGGACATGATGGGATGGGATAAACGATCCCATTCGTGCAATATTTCAAAATTTCACCAAATTCTACCCCTATTTTGATATTTTATTTATTTATTTGACTGAATTTGCTATATTCTCAATATATAACATAACCCTGTGTTTTTTGTTTTTCTCTCTATCTCTCTCTCTTCAAAGAGGATAGAGAGAGAGGAAGAGGATCACAGTGGATCAGCACTTCAATTATATATAATAATTCTAGTAAATATAGTTAGTCAGATATGCACAATACATATGATTAACACATGCAAATCCCAGAAACAATTGCAAATAATATCAGACATAATACTAACAAAACCATATTCCCAATGAGAGGGTTAAAATACACTATCTTTTTGTGTTCCTAATATGCACCCTCTTCTCATATTTTTATTTTCAAAGTTCAAATAATCGATTCGAATCTTTCAACGTGTTATTCATATTAAAATATTTTTGGAGACCAAATTTTACATTTTTAAAAAAAAATTTACTATATTTTCAGAATTTTTGTTTAAACTAAACAATAATAAAAAAATTCAGCAAAATGATGATCTTCAAAAATTCTGAAAAAATAGTAAAAAAATTTCAAAAAATGTAAAATTTGGTCTCCAAGCACATTTTAATATGAAAAACACGTTGGAAGGTTCGAATCGACTATTTGAATTTTGAAAATAAAGATATAAGGTGAGGGTGCATGTTAGGAACACAAAAAGAGAGTGTATTTTAACCCTCTTCTTTGCCAATTAAATGCAACAATAATTTTCAAACATACAAAAGTAGATTACAGAAACATAAAATAAGTACACATAAACACGCAATTGCTAGAGTGGTCTTTCCGATTCCACCCATCCCCGCAATTGCTACACCAAGAACGATTTCTCTCGTACTCTTCTCTTCTTCAGTCAACCAGTTCACTAGTAGCTCAGTATCTTCTTCAATCTTTTCTCCCACAATATCATCTAGCACAACCAAGGAATCAGTCCTACGGATGAGGATAGAGTCCACTCGGCAAACTCGGTCGGAAGGACCGGGGGAGATTTGTTAAACAATCAAACCCAAATCAGCCTCTCTCTTAGCAATCTCTTATAGTTTGGAATTGATATCCTTGATTTTTGAACCAATTTCATGAGCAAAGACTGGATTACAGAAGCAAGAGAGCAAAGGGAAGCCACAACGGGCATTTGAACGAGAACTAGAGCCAGTAAGGCACTCCTTTGCCTTGATTTGATATGACATCCTTGAGCTGCATGAGCCACCGCTCGATGGCACTGCCCTTGGTTTGCTTCCTCTCGACATCGGCAAGGATGCATTGGATGTCACGAACGGTCTCACCAAGATTTTCAATCTGGCCAGGGATACCTAGCAGCATGCCCACCTCTTCCTGCACCATTTGCTCTAAAGTTCTTAGAGAAATTCTACAAAAAATATCCTGTTGATGATGCTTCTCTGAGACATTTTTACATAGACCTCATGTGCATATATATTCCTATCCTGCTGAGTATATATCAAAGTGCCATCAAATTAACCCTAGACTCACATCAGGGGTGGAGCAGATATTTAGACTATGAATGGAGATCAAGCATATAAAATTTTTATGCTGCAAATAAAGGTCAATTTAACAGTTTCATAGTTTATTATGCTAAAATATATATAAATTTACTAATAAACACAAAAAAATTTAAAAATGAATGGGAGTTAATTGACCCTCACTTACAATATGTACCTCTGCCTCTGATTCACACAAGAAGAAACCAATCTACACAACCGAGAGCCTTATAAATTATCTCAAGTAATTAAAAAGAAAAATAAATACTAAATTAGCTAAGATAAGAAAAGAAATCAAACTTTCACCACTGCACTGCCATAAAAATCCACCAACAGCTGTTATGAAACTAAATTGATAAATTTGTAATGGTAATTGCCGGAAATGTAAGATAATTTGAGAAATTGCAAATTTGGATTAAATGTCGAGTAAAATTGACACAAATAGTTGTCAGTCTAATTAATACAACGATACTCAAAACAAAATTCTATGAGTGAGGCTATGGTACTATGCATATCACGGGTTGTTACTATGCTACGGCTCTATATTTGAGTTTTTAAACCCTAACGGTTTATCCGAACCGTTCATCTTGTTCTCCATATTAATATGTGTTTAGAGACCAAATTTTACATTTTTTGAAATTTTTTTACTATTTTTTAGATTTATTGAAAATCACTGTTTTTGGAAAATTCTGGACCATTCAAAAATAGTGATTTTCAAGAAATCTACAAAAAATAATAAAAAAATTTCAAAAAATATAAAATTTGGTCTCCAAACACATATTAATATGGAGAACAAGATAAACGATTTGGATCAACCGTTAAAATTTAAAAACTCTAATATAAAATCATAATACAGTAACAAATCGTAATATGCATAGTAACATGCACTCACTCAAATTCCATTTACTAGTACTGCCAAAACAAAATAGCATTTATTTTCGCTCCAGTAGCTTCAACTTCAACTATCCTTTCTATGTTATGTCCTCGGCACGTGTGAATCTCCAGTGGTTTCATTTGGTTAACTTTTTAATTGGGCCGGCCTAAGGCCCATAATGTATTCCATTTATATCAATTACTCTTCGGCCTACTTAGTCCATAGAGCCCAGACGGCTGGTCAGTGTGACTCTCAATCAAATTCAGTGTATTCATTACATTGTAATATTCGGATGAGGAATTTCACGTATAAAAACTTCAAAATTACGTATTTTTCCCTCTAAATGTTAAAATTATGTATTCTCCCCTCTAAACTTCAAAAACTCACAAATTTACTCTTTTATTATCTTTTATATTAAACACATTCTAAATTTATAAAATACCCATTTTACCCTTTCATTAAATGCATAAAATGCTCATTTGACTCAAATTTGAATCTGAAGGGTTCCTCTATCCGAACTGTTTTAAGATTCGTACCTGCTAGATCAGTACGAATCTTTTTGCGAATACACACGTATATTGAAGCAACGTGAACATACTTTTTATGCGATGTGTGTGGATCGGGATTGCTTTAAGATTTGTGCATGCTAGATCAGCATGGATCTTCAAGCGATGCGTGCGGAATGGTTAGTAGAGGAACCCTTATGATTCAAATTTGAGTCTGATGGGGCATTTTATACTTTTAATAGGGTAAAATGAGTATTTTTATAAATTTAGAATGAGTTTTAATATCAAAGACAATAAAATAGGTAAATTTGTGAGTTTTTGAAGTTTAGAGGGGAAATACGTAATTTCAAAGTTTAGAGGGGGAAATACGTAATTTTGAATTTTTTGAGAGGTATACATAAAATTCCTCCATATTCGGAATGTATATTGAACATATCTTGATTTTAGTTTCCTCCAAACTTTCAAGTAATAAGAGTAAATAATGGAGAAGAATGCAATATACAATAATAGAGGAAAATCAACTATATATAATGTTGAGAAATGATTCACAAATTCTTTTTCTCATGCATTATATATATATACCTTGCAACTACTTATATATAGCACACAATATATACTACCATTGCATTTTTCAAATTAATATTGCTCATGTTATTTTCATCACGCAAATTACTCCACAAATTTCTATATTAAATAAACTTCATGCTCAAAATTAATTAAATTTCTTACAAAAGATAATAATGACATGGCAACAATTAAGATCTTTAATGTGTGTGTATATAGAGAGAGAGAGATGGACTTGGGTGTAGGGGTGAGTAAATTGCTCATAACTCGTGAGCCGCTCATAACTCGCTAACTAAATGCTCACTTAAACTCGCTCATTTATTAAATGAGAGAATATGAGCATGCTCCAACTCGCTCATTTAAAATTTGCCACATCTAAACCCACCGCCACATTCAATCCCAAATATTCATAATTTATACATTTATTTATATTTTTAAACAAAAGCCTCAAAACAGACGCCTCATAGTTTATACATTCATTTTTTAGTACTCATAACTTGTAGGATTTTTATTAGTGTGCTATTGTTAGTTTATGTTGTTATTATTCTATTTTTTAATACTGATGATTTTTTTGTTATTATTCTATTTAATTGAATTATGACAATTTATTAAATTTTAGTATTCATAACTCGTGAGCTGCTCATAACTCACTCATTTATTAAATGAGCGAGCACGAGCATACCCTAACTTGCTCATGCTCGCTCATTACTCACCCCTACTTGGGTGAGACACGGAGTATACGCGTTTGGTGCTCCATGGTACATTTTAGCCATTTTGAAAATCCAAACAACTGATCCGAACCGCTTAACACGATCTCCATATTGAAATGTGCTTGGAGACCAAATTTTACATTTTTTGAAATTTTTTTACTATTTATTAAGCCACTTTGAAAATCGCTGATCCAGTGGTCCAGAAATTTTTACTTTTTTTACTGTTCATCCGGATTTTCAGATTTTCAAAGTGGCTTAATAAATAGTAAAAAAATTTCAAAAAATGTAAAATTTGATCTCCAAGCACATTTCAATATGAAGATCACATCTAACAGTTCGGATTGGTTGTTTGGACTTTGAAAATAAAAATATGGCGTGAAGTACAAACGTGTGGTGCTCCGCGTCTCACCCAAGTCCATCTCTCTCTCTCTCTCTCTCTCTCTATATATATATATATATATATATATATTTTTTTTTTTCCCTTTTACATATATAGCGAGCGTCTTTTAAAATTTGTAATTAACGGTTCAGATGTTATCCATCTATATACTAACATAAAATAATAAAACTCAGATCTAAAAACATTTCATACAGTTTCTTATATAATTATTTTTGTTATACAATTATTCGTGTATTTTTCAACAGTAGCGCTCCTACTTAAAAGTACTTCAAAAATTAGATATTGAAATATTTCGTACATGTATTTCTCATTAGTAACTAGACTGAAATGAATATACATTAGATTTATATTTCTAATTTTTTTTATTTACAAAAAGTCAATTGGAACAGTAAAATATGATCTTCATATGATTTCATGTACCTAGAAACTGAATTTTACATTTATTAAATTTTATAAATAAATAATTATAGCAGAGCCGAATTTTTTTTTCTTACCACCCTCAAAAATCGGAATTAAATGAATACCACCCGTTTATTCAGATTTAAGATTCCGCCACAAACTCGGACTGAAGTTGCAAGCGGATTCCGAATCCATGCGTATATTGGGCCTGCGGACCAATTCACTCGAGCCCTAGGTCTGCGCATTGATACGTGCGTGTACTGAATCGGCACACCGATCCGTTCACGTCCATCTGTTTTGCGATGAATTTTTTTTGTTCTTCGGCTTTTGTCATGAATTATTTTTTTATCATTTATAGATTTACAGATGGTACACATGGTCTTGAATAATTCTAAACTTATTTAAATCTATATTGGGTTGTTGATTACTTGATTGGATCTACATTTTGAAAAGGACTTGACTTAATCATTATTTATATGATTGCTTAATTCGATTATTATACCCTCTACAATTAATTTCTTTCTAACCGAAAATATGTTAATGAAAATTTTAGATATAGTTTCCTACAATTTTCTAGAAAAAGTTTACTGTACAGGGAAAAATTTCAAAATATTCCTTACTGGCAGGGACTTCAAAGCAAACTATGATAAACAAGAGGTGCAAAGTGCAATAGTCCGAGAAAGAACGGCTATGCATATTTTCCAATCTTCAGGAATCTTCAATTTGTACTAATCGACCAATATACACGTGGAGCACATTAAATTATGGCACGAATTTGAAGATCCTCAGAGTTCTGTCGAGTAATTTACAAGTCTTCTCTCATATTCCATGTGCAATTAGTTTAGTACTTTCTCAATGGACGGTGCAATCCGTGCGCCAACTAGGAACGCAAACGGGTTGGTGTGCCGATCCAGTATGCGCACGCATCAGTGCACAGATTCAGGGCGTGAGCGGATCGATCCGCAGGCTTAATACGCACACGGGTTCGAAATCCGTCTGCAAATTCAGTCCGAATTTATGACGGAATCTTAAATTTGAATAAACGGGTGATATTTATTTAATTCTGATTTTTGAGAGTGGTAAGAAATTTTTTTTCGGATAACAGAGTATGATTTATAAATAATTATTTTAATTGACGTTATAAACAATTGAAAAAATTATATATATGGAGGGTTAATATGTAAATTGTATAACGTTCTGATATGAGCCAACAGGCTCGGATGCCGAGCCTGTTATTTTGAATAATCGACCGTTAGAGCGGTCCATTGAGCCGTGCGGAGTGCGGTTACTCAATTCGTTATAGCAAACAGCATGGCTCCAGTTAAATGTGATGCAGACACCTAAGCAGTACAAGGCCCATCTCCACTGATCTGAACAGCTGGATTTCTCCAGTTTTTCACAGACTGGAGATGTACAGAAACAGAATCATGGTGAACTTAATTTATCTAACTTCTACAATTATTACTTCCAACTTAGTCAAATCAGAAAGCCATTCAAACCAGGAATTCATCCCCTCTGGTTACCTGACTCAGTAGAAATTTTAGCTTGGCACGCATCTCAAAGCACAAATAATACCGTAACCTTTCTCTCTTTTATTTATATATTTTTTAATTTAATTTTTTATTTCTTTTTATTGCAGATATATAAACATTCATATATTGAATCAGCATGTTTGCATGAACTAATTCAATGTTATTTTTTTTAATCATATCTTACAATAAACAATTTATCTTTAAGTAAGGGTCAAGGGTGCAATATGTTTTTTTTTAAAATAATTAGAATTCCTTTGTCTATAGATTTTATTAAAAGAAGAATTATATATTAATGCAAGTATATAATGGTTTTATTGAAATAATCATTGATTGGTGTGCACTTTATGTTACCTAAAAGGGATGCCTTAATTTTTTTTATTATTCATTATATATTTTTGTTTGGTTTGAACTATCAAATTTTAATGATTAGAAACACTAACTAGTAACAAAGCATGCAACATAGATTCAGTGTAGTCAAGTCTGCTTTCTTAAGGGGAATTGCTATGATTCACCCACATTGTGCCATTGTATATAGCAGCTAGTTGATAAGTCGCTTTCTTTCTTCTTAATTTTTTTTTACTTACCGAAACTAGCATTGCATACTTTTCATTACTTAAATCTCATTTTGACAATTAATAGTCCTATAAAATGTAGCTATAATATTTCTTAACATAGAGCCTAACGAAAAATCCGGAGGGCCGGAGAATTTAATTATATATATTAATTGACATGATAAAGTAAGAATAATGAACTTTCATAGGAGATAACTTGAAAAATTGCCACATGGTAAATTAATAGATGAAATCTGAATAAAATAAAAAGGAAAAAAAAATTTGAAGTGATTTTTTAGCATTTCAAATTTTCAATTAAAAATGTGTTTGTCTCATTAAATTTTGAATGCAATCAATCCCTTGATGCACGACTTAATTAGTGGAGATCCGATTGGGGTTATTAATTTACATGATCAATTTCTAAATATTTTTTTTAAATAAGGTGTTTCATTAATGAGAAACAACTTATTGTCATGATATACTAATTATTTTAATATGATGCTTAAAGGGGAGCATTTGTGTAAGTTTATGGGGGCCATCTTTTCTTTTTGTTTCCTTCCAATTTTCTGACACGTGGCAGGCTGATATTGATGGATTGCCTTCTCAATTCCTCCCTTATCAAGTTTCCTCTTAACAAGAACTTTATTGAATCTAATAATATAACTTCCAATCTAAGAATCATTGTTAGGCCTAAATTTTAAAAATTGTTGTTGCATATTTGAACATCTCTAGTTTAGGAACTTCATTTCATTTGTCGATTCACATAATATTAAATAGAGAATTGGTTAGAAAGTGATGCAAATTCAATTTAAATAATATTTAAAAACTTTCTATCAAACATTTAATTTTTGTTAGACTGAAATTTCCATAAACATATGTTTTGTCAAACGAGTCCTAAATATTATTGCAAAAATGCATTACAATTTTAGTTTTAATAGTTCTAAGCATATAAATTGTTTTATTTTCGAATATTTTCAATAGTCATGAATACGATGCAGTAACAACACACATTTTTTTTTTTGTGATAGTCAAAATTGTAAAGAACAATCAATGCTATTAATTAGACTTTTTTTTTCCTTTATTAAGTGTTTTAAGATTATCTTTAATTATCGTGTCGAACACTTATTTTTCTGTTTGATTCTTCAATTTTATTTTAGAAAAGGCAAGTCCAATTCTAAGAAGCCATAGCTGTACAATATTATTATATCATGTGTACATTTAATTCATTCATATTAAATAATATGAGTTGTATAGTAATTACATCTGAATAATATTACGCAACATACTAATATTTTGTATTTTAGAAGGACAAATATTATCTTTATTCAAATAATTTTCTTAGAAAACTCATACAATAATAATAGGTCCTAAAATTAAAATATACACAGCACATGTAATAAGTATTTAAATTATTATGGTGGGGATAAATTTGTGAATGAATTAGGCCGGAGATCAATATCAATTTCAATATTCTAAATAAAGAAATTGGAGACCAAACAACAGTTCAAAAATCTATTGGATCCCAAAAAAAATCTACCTTGTTAATTGAAACCACCAACCTCATCATTGCACACTAAAATGAGCAACTCCTAACTTTATGCATTCAGCCCCTTCACTTTCCTTTTATTCTTTTCTCACCCTTCATAGCACAATTTCCTTAATTCTTTATTTTTTTCTTTTCCAAAAGAAGTTTTCTATATATATAAAAAATTCTTATTTCAAGCAATTTAATCATTTTTTCTTTTCATGATTATATAATAAATTCAAGAATCAAAGTTTCATCTAGTGACTAAAATAATGAAAAAAAATAGATTAAAAAACTTCATCTTATTTTTGTTAGGCCTCATAAATGCAATTAAGCCCTTTCATTTGGTTCTTATTTATTAGAACTTCAAAACTAAATTCCTCCCCCAGAAAAGGATTTAACAGAGCAGTTTTCGCTTCATGCGGCACACAGACTATAGAACCAAAACAGAGTTGCATCTGGTTAGTGCGCTACAGGAAGTAGAAACAGCTCTGTAAATTTTTACCCCAGATCTATTATCCAAATTCAGTGTCATTAAATGCACTTCGTTTCCTCGAATTCGTATTACCTAAAGTAACTCAAGTTTTAAGTTTAAATCCGGACCGTCCAATGTGATCTCACCTCGAACCGGATTGGTCAGATCTAAACCCAAAATTTGAGTTACATGAGAGGATCCGTTTGAGCGTCCTCCCTCTCGTTGGTTTCAAATAAAACAAACCGTTGTGGTTCCAAAGCGAAAGAGAGAAAATAATCCAATCCTCTGAGGTAACAAAATATATCCCTTTGGATCACGACCTTTCGATCGAAATTCGGGCCAATCCAGCTCCTTAAAAATTCGTGCAGATTCCGATTGAACGGTCTGGATCTAAACCTAAATATTCTGTTACTGTAGTTGTACGAATTCGAAAAGAGGTCCGGAGCAAGAATAGGTTCGTTAGTTGTTGCTCTCTTCTCATTTCTTTCCTTTTTCCTCCACCTCTCTCGCAACACAAACCATCTCACCAAAATTCTCTCCTTTCCTTTCTTGGAATTGGAATCACCTCCTCTCTCTCTCTCTCCACCTCTTATATCTCTTCTCTCCTTTCAATTGCCTCCAATTTGGTAGAATTCAGGTTTCCTTCCACGACCGAACCCTCCCAATTTCACCATCTCCAATTTCAAATTGGGGGGAGGAAACCTTGGTTATTGATCGATCGATTGAGAGATGGCAATGGAAGGGTTGCTTCCTATGACGGTTGCATCTGTGGTAGAAGATGTATTGAATCAGAACGGGATGAGGTTATCTCTAGACAGAGATTTGGTTTCCAGGCGTGAAGAAGAAGCTGGTATCTATCTCTATGCGTTATTTAACCTCTTTTTTTATTATAATTCCGAATGATTATCAAATTGAACCTTGAATTACAAATTCGAAGAATATCTCATTTGAAGGTCGTAAAATTGAACATGTTTTCAAAGTGGATTTTGTTTTAAAAGACTAACAGATTTTGTTGCAAACTTCACTTTTGAAAACCAGAACCAATTTGAGATAGAATTGGTTCTAACTGCATTGTCAAATTATATAAATAGACGTTCTTAACTGTTTACTATTATTGTGTGTGAAAGAATAATGTCAGGTGGATATGTGATTTTAATATTTAAAATAGGATTTTTCATCAATGAATTTTAATTTGGCTTAATTAGTAGTTGTCAAATATTGATCAACTTAGATTTTCATACAAAAGTGCAAAGATAAACATGTATGAAATGACAGCTTCTAGAAGGTATGAGGCTGCAGCCTGGCTGAGACGAATGGTAGGGGTAGTGGCAGCGCGGGACCTACCTGAGGAGCCATCAGAAGAGGAGTTTTGTCTCGGGTTGCGTAGTGGTATCATTCTCTGCAATGCTCTGAACAAGCTCAATCCCGGCACCATCCCAAAGGTATACTTGGGTTTTGTTCTTTTCTTCTTCTCAACTGTACTGGTATAAACTGGTACCGAACTGTACTAACTTTGCAATACAGATTGACTGCAACATAACTCTAATGATGATTAATACTGAACAAACACAGCGGATAGATATACAAAAACATTTAAATGATAATTTATTTGTATTACATTGTAGGTTGTAGAAACACCTTCCGATTTTACCCCTCCTCCTGATGGGGCTGCTCTCTGTGCATATCAGTACTTCGAAAATCTTAGAAATTTCCTTGTCGCCCTTGAAGATTTGCATCTTCCCACTTTTGAGGCCTCTGATCTTGAAAAGGTTTTGGTTCTCTCTCTCTATCTCTCTAGTAAGATCATGATTATTTGGTAAATTTTTTCTAACTCTTTCTTGGCTTTGTTTTTAGGGAGGAAAAGCGGCTAGAGTAGTTAACTGCATACTAGCATTAAAATCACATAGTGAGAGGAGAGGAAAATCTCACTGGACAAGGTCAAATTCGTCTTTTTCTTCTTTAAACAATGGCAATGGCACCTCTACATGTTCATCCTCTTCCTCAACCAAGTATTTTGTGCGCAAGAATTCAGAACCTTTTATGAACTCCCTCTTTCGGTCCCAGTCATCAGAGGCCCTTTCTGTTGAGCAGAATCTCAGCCTTGATGTCTCCATTGAATCTTCTCAAATGGTACATACTATTTAGTATCAGTTGTGTTACATTGAAACATTTCTGACCAGGTTACATACTTACATTTTCTAATTCATAAGTATACCAGTAAATAGTTTTACTTTGATTTTCAATATATTTTACTGCTTTATTTGTTAGACTGCATCACATTCATTGCATATGCTGCTGAACACAATGTTGTCAGGCAAGAAGCCAGAGGAGTTCCCAGAGGTCAAATTTTTTTTTTTATTCATTTTTCATTTTCTTTCATTTTAGATAAATTGCTGTTTTTGAGATAAATGTTTATTCTTATTAAATTCAAGTTCTTTTAATGCAGCTAGTGGGGTCCATTATAAGCAAGGTTGTTGAAGAATTCGAAAAACGCATGCCAACACAAAATGCGATGGTATTACTATTGCTTGATTTTTTTTCCCCCTTTTGAGTTTTTCCTTTTGTTGATATCTTTCATCTTGATGCCTTATTACTTAGGCCTATAATTTATGTTGCTTTTTTAATGAAGGTGGCAAAAACAATGCCTGAGCCCCAGATCTCTGTTCAACCGAGCAATGCTCAATTATCAGCCAGTAGTAACGAAGCAAAGGTGATCCCCTTTTTTCATTTTTTTTTCCTAAATGAAAGTGATAGAATTAATAATGGGTTGGACCTATATGGAGTGAATGGGGGTCAATTGACCCGACATTCAGCATGATTTTTTTTTTATGATTGATCCCCATATCTTGAAAGTTTGACTTCGTCCCTTATATTAATGTTTCTTTTTAATGAAGGTGGAAAAAACAATGGATGAGTCCCAGTTTTCTATTCAACCAAGTAATGCTCCTTTCTCAGCCAGTAGTAAGGAAGCAAAGGTAGATTCCCTTTTTTCATTTTTTTTTGCTAAATCAAAGTGATATTATGTAAAAATGTAATAGAGTTACTTTAAACAAGCATTACTTTGATAGGCAATTCCTGTTTGATTCAGACTCTTAAATCCTTTTTTTTCTTTGTAATTTGTCTCTAGTTTGTAAGGAAAATACCTTGTGTTTACTGTCTTATGTACTAACTAATTTTTGACATGACGGTTTTATTTTCAGTTATTATGGTTGACTAATCACCATCTTATGGTTGCTTTCATAAATCTTGACAGATTAAGGAAGTAGAGAAAATTTGCAAAGAAACAAATAATGGGAATAAGGCATCAAAGGAGAAGCAAGTAGCCCTAAAAAAGTTAAATTTTGATCGACAAGAGAGAAAAATTCAGGTATTTTGCAATATAGTATTGAGAAGTTACTTCTAATTTCTTCTCTTCATTTTTAATATGTGAAGTGATGAAGTTTTAAAATCTAATTACTATATAGGAATTGAGACAAATGCTTTGCACTGTCAAATCTGGAATGGAGAACATGAGGCTACAATATCATGACGAATTTATCGATCTTGGTATGAGAGAGAGAGAGAGAGAGATCTTTTTTTTTTTCTTGGTTTAAATTTTTATTACACAAAAATAAAATTATATATATTTCATTATTTGATATAGGAAAACATTTGGGAAAGCTTTCTCATGCTGCTTCAGGATATCATAAAGTCTTAGAGGAAAACAGAAAGCTATATAATATAGTGCAGGATCTTAAAGGTAAAAAAACCTCAAATCAGAAACTCCCCAACTTGTATTTCTCAGTATACTTATTTACATTTTCTTCTTGTTTTTGGTTTTTGCTTTCTTCAGGAAATATAAGGGTGTACTGCCGTGTCAGGCCACTGAAAGGCAATATTCCGACTCCTGTTGCAAGTATTGAAGATGGGCAAATTACAATATTAACCCCTTCAAAGTATGGTAAAGAGGGACGCAAATCATTCAAATTCAACAAAGTATTTGGTCCATCTGCTACCCAAGGTAATTTTTCCAAACAAGTGATTAAAATATAATTTTGAATTAGATAGTTGAAACATGTGGGTGGATTAGTGCTTTAAAATTTTGCTGTTGAATATTAGCTAGTTTAAACCAAATGAAAATGACTTTAGGTCTAATCTTGAAAGTCAAATAAAACAGTTGTAGATACTGAACCTTTATGTACTTGTGCAGAGGAGGTATTTTCAGATATGCAACCTTTGATCCGATCTGTTCTAGATGGCTACAATGTGTGCATCTTTGCATATGGCCAAACCGGCTCAGGAAAAACTCATACTATGGTTAGATCATTTCTTTCTGAGTATTTCTTATTAGCAAAAGATACCAAATTTTGAGAGAAATTGGTCCAATTTTGAACCAACCTTTTCATTTGCCACACATAATGTATTAAATAGAGTGTATCATGTTAGTACAGACGGGGCCAAGAGTGCTGACAGAGGAGACCCTAGGGGTCAACTATAGGGCACTGAATGACTTGTTCTACATGTCAGAGACAAGAAAGGACACTTTTGCATATGAGATTTCTGTGCAAATGATTGAAATATACAATGAGCAAGTGCGCGATTTACTAGCTATTAATGGCGGAAACAACAAGAGATATCCTTTTTCCTATGTTTCTTATAATTTTTATTTTATTTTCTTAATCAAGACTTACCTCAATTCTAAGAAGTACAATCCACTCTGTGTGTCGCTTTTTTTGGAGAAATTAAACATAAAATATTGGGTAGACAATTTTTAACCCCTTAACCCTAAAAATGCAGTGCATGCTATTTTGATAAAATGTATACCCTTGAATGAGCTATGTTCTATTTTTTGTTAGATTATTGGTTAAAATATCCTTGACCTAGTCAATACATTGGAGATTAAAAGCAGCTCCCAGAAAGGAGGGTTAGCCGTACCTGATGCAAACATCGTACCAGTCTATTCAACACCTGATGTTATAGAGTTGATGAATCTTGGTCACAAAAACCGAGCTGTGGGCTCCACTGCCATTAACGACCGAAGTAGCCGCTCTCACAGGTCATAACAATTTTGAATATATATTTGAGTGAGGCTATGATATATGCATAGCGCATATTGGCCCATACTATGGATCAATAGTTCTATTTTCGAAGCCTAAAAAGTTGATCAAATTTTATTTAAAAATGTACTTGCAGATTAAATTTTATATATTTTAGAATTTTATTTTTTATTTTTTCAGATAGTTAGAAAATCACTTGATCTAAATATTCTAGATCAATCATCAAAAAGTAGTGATTTTCTGCCTATTTAAAATAATAGTAAAATTTTTCTAAAAAATGTAAAAGTTAGCTTTCAAATAAATTTTCATACAGAGAGATCATATTATATGGTTCAGATCAACCATCTGGACTTTGAAAAGGCGGATATTGATCCATAGTACAGACTAATCTGTGCTATGCATAGTACCATAGCCTCACTCTATACATATTATGTTTGAAATTACTTCCAAATGATGCAATACTGAAACAAAAGATTGTGGGTTATGTGTGCAGTTGCTTGACAGTGCATGTGCAAGGAAGAGATCTGACGAGTGGGACAGTGCTGAGAGGGAGCATGCACCTTGTTGACCTGGCAGGAAGTGAAAGGGTCAACAAGTCAGAGGCCAAGGGAGAGTGCTTGAAGGAGGCAACACACATCAACAAATCTCTCTCTGCCTTAGGAGACGTCATTGCCTCCCTTGCCCAGAAGAACTCTCACGTGCCTTACCGCAACAGCAAGCTCACTCAGCTCTTGCAAGACTCTCTCGGTAAGATTTCTTCAGACCTAATTTTATGGTTATCATATTTGGACCATCTTGAGCACTAATTTGCAATAACATATGCTTTGAACTCGTATCCTCTGAGATATCTCAAACTTTGAGTTGACCTGTGGAAAACCCAAACCGTTCAAATTCTTTTTGCACAAATCTCAAAGCACAATAATACTGACCTCTTGCATTACGAATAGGCACCAAAAGAAATTTGACCCGACTTTAGATAAACTGAAATTTGAGATATCTTAGAGGATACAGACTCATATGTTTCACTCTCAGTTTAATGCTGATATTGAGTTTGGTTGAGTACAGTTTAGCATAGTTTTCAGTTTGTTTGCTCAAATGATAGAAACTGTATGTGTTGTTCTGGTTACTTTCATGGCTAGTTGCTAGATATAAATGGTGAAATTGTTAAAATGGAAGCTGACTAATAAATGTATAAAAGGGTCAAAGTGTCAGACATCAGAGGCATCTTTTCTTTGTTAGTTTATCAGTCATTATATTTATCTTAACTATATCACAAGTCAAATTTGGAATAAAGGACTTATAGTATGAATTCATGTTTTGATATTGTCTCAGGAGGCCAAGCAAAAACCTTAATGTTTGTACACATTGCACCTGAGTTTGATGCGATAAGTGAGACTTTAGGCACACTCAAGTTTGCAGAACGGGTTGCCACAGTGGAACTCGGTGCGGCCCGCACGAACAAAGATAATACTGAGGTTAAAGACCTCAAAGAACAGGTTTGATTATCTAATTATTTCTTATCTGGAGTTTTCATTGAAAAGTGCCATGGAAAATGAAAAACCAAAAAAACCTTGAAATTAGAATAAGAATAAGAATAAGATAATGGATTTGGTTATCTTTAGTGGTGATTGATTACATAATGACCCATAATTAGTTTTTAGGGGAATTTCATGTATACCCCTAAAAAACCTTGAAATTATGTATTCCCCCCTCTAAAATTCATGATATCATATTTACCCTTCTAAATTTCAAATACTCACAAATTTACACAATTTATTGACTTTTCTATTAAACTCATTTGAATTCACAAAGTACCCATTTTATCATTTATTAAAAAAATAATAAATATGTAATATGTTTAAGAGAAATATTTAATCTTCTAATTGGTCATACCAGTAACTTTTGACTGATACTAGATTCAAGTACTGAGTTCCTGTTAATAACCAGATATTTACTCACCCCTCCCTCCCCTTTTGGTTTTACAAACTTTAGTTAGCTAATTTGAAGGCTCAGCTAGCAATGAAGGATGCCAAAGAGGGAGATCTAATGCGAACCCCGGAAATTTACCGTACAAAATCTTGTGCAGCACTTACTGCTCATCCAACTATTAGACAACCGATGGAAGAAGTTGGAAATATTGAGGTAAAAAAAGTCAAATTCAATGAAATTTTCATGTCCATGTTTGAAATTTCATCTGCATGAAAAATACTTATTTTTAATAAAAGTTTTTTGTTCACATTGAGGTCTAATAAATATATAAAAAAAAAAAAACGAGAATATGTCATGTTGTATAGCTGGAACCAATTTATTTATTGTAAATTAATTCCTGTATTCATAACTTGTTTTTCCGTTTTTTTTACTGTGCAAGGTGCCGAGCAATCTTCCAAATGCACAAAAGAAATTGAATCTTGATGCAAGCGAGACAGCCTCAGAGACCGACTCTGCTTCATGGATAGACAAAACCATCATAGAAAACAGTAACAACGAAAACATAAACATGAGCGACTGCACTTCCCTGAGTTTGTCAGTAAATGAAAGTGGACTTACACTCATGTCGCCTTTACCAAATTCCTTCTACCAGAGATATGCATCAGATGTCAGTATTACCGTAACCAGGTCGGAGACTGGTGGAAGTGATGATTCTGATGAGTTGGAGCTCGGCACAAGTTACTGTTCGTCAGAGCATGACATGTTGATGACATGGAATTCTGATTTACCTAAGGTTTCGGGCTTGAAGAAGCCCCAGGTTAAGATTGCTACAAGCCCAGATATCAGGTTATAATTAATTTGCTAGCTAATATCATCTATTATAGTTTGCTCATAGGAGTGTTCATTGGGTCCGGTTTAAACAGTTCGGTTTTTCCGGTTAAATGGATCGGTTCAGTTTAGAAATTTTATATCCGGTTAGACTGAACCAACCGAAACTTTTAAATTTGTCTCCTATCTGAACCAAACATTTAAAAAATTCAAATAAAGTATGACATAATGTTATATTGGTTGGCTCGGTTTAAAACCAGTTAGATTGAACCAGAAATTTTTTTTAAATCCATCTTAAAAAAATTCAAAAAATTAACGAAAAATGTTTATTTTTATGATTAATATTTTTATTTCAGTTCAACCAAACAAACCACTTGGGTTTTAGTCGGTTCGGTTGTATTTTTGAAAACTAAATAAAAGTTTGATTTGGCTAACCGATGAAAATTGCCCATATCTAAGGTCAATTGTAGGAGTAATAATAACTTGTAATTTGTTAAAATGACAGGAGTTCAAGTCGTGCACACAAGCCCTCGCCATCTCGTAAAATTCCGAATGCATCCTCTTTGACACCGGGAAAAGTAGGAAATGGGAAAAGAACAGTTGCAAGGAAAATAGGAAACGGGAAGTAGAGAGAATTTTTTATAGCAAGAGGAGCAACTTTTTCTATTTCTCTCTTTTTCTTTTCAGTCCTTTACTGGGACTGGGACACTTTAATTGGGGTCTTTTTTCCTTTCCCATACAAAATCGGCATATTTTTTTTTATTTGTATTTGTTCATTTGTTTATTGTTTCGTGAGTACATACTCGAGAAACAAGAGAGAGAGAGAGAGGGAGAGAGAGAAAGAGACCATGAAGCTATTCATTCCCTTTTGCTATTGAAGTGTTGCAAATAGCTCTCACTTTTAGTTTTAATTCTTCTGTTCCTGTGATACTGTTTTTCATGAAAGGAAATTATAGAACTAAATGTATGTTAAGGTTGTAATCTGTTATAACACAACATGCTCAAATAATTTATACATGAGTAGATATATTACAAATTTTCTTTTGACATGAATTTACAAAGATCATTGAAACCTTCACACAAGAATCAAACAAATCAAACTCTACTGAGAATCAAAGCAACTCATCAATACAATGACATGACAGTATCACTCTTCTTCTACATGCTTGTAACAAAGCCTCGAACGAGAGCCTCATGCAATGCCGGGTTGAAATCATCATTGACAGACCAAACACATTCTGACGGCAGCAACTCGGCTGTTTTGAGGAGAGCATCTCTGACCTCCTCTGACACCACCAAGCGCTCTCCTTGCACCCATACATCATATATTTTGTTCTCTTCACTGTCACTGTCACTGTCACTGTCACTGTCACTTTCCTCCCTCTCCTCTGCTTCAAATTCATTTGTTTCTTCTTCCCAGACATGAGCATTCTCTCTCCTATTAGCAAAATCATTATGGCAGTTATTGCATTTTCATAAATTGAAAGAAAATCAAGACATCAGTTTTTGACATGTTTACTATATCTATGAACACAAACAATATAATTAAAGAACAGAAAAAGGAGGAACCTGAAAATTATGTATTTCCCGCTTAAAATTAATAATATTCTATTCACCATTTGAAATTTCAAAAACTCACAAATTTATCCAATTTATTAACTTTTCAATTAAAACTTATTTTAAATTTATAAAGTACTCATGTAAAATACGTAGTATGTGTAAGAAAAATGTTTAGGCTTCTAATTGATCGGTTTCCGAGGACAAATAACATAATGAACATCAACAATATAAAGAAGAATAAAAAAATAAACTCACAAATGGAGGCGTCGACATTTATGCGTAAAGAGTCTTTCTCCATTGCTTATATCACTGATGAGGCGCTTCTTCTCCATCTCTTTCTCTCTCTTTGCCATGTAACGATTAATGTCACTTCTTCTTCTTGTTTGCCTCTCTCTCTCTCTCTCTCTCTTTTTTTCTTTTTACCTTTCTCTTTGATATTTGAGTCATGAACTTGGTTACTTGGGGTATATATATAGAGAGAGAGAGAGGTGATGAATATGAGTTGCTTGTCACAATAGAAGGAAACATGAAAATAAGATGGGATAATTTTCCCTGGAAATTTGGTCTCCAAGGAAATAGGAAATTTCCTTCCTCAAGATAAACATCAGAAAGTCAACTTCTTAATATATTATTTTTAAGGTATTTACGCTGCAAACTGACTAGCATAATCTAAAATATTGGGTTACGCGCACGAGCAAATTTATACTAGAAAATACTTGTAAAATTCGTACCGATCAATTTGTAAAAAAATCTTATTTATGTCAGAATATTTTGACCCTAAGTTAATAATATAGTTAATTTTATAAAAATGAAATATGAATTAATTAAATCTTATTGGGTTGTATGGAAATATAAGTCCGAATCTATGCTCCACTGGTTCAATGTAAATGAATAAGGATTTTTTAAGAGACTCAACTGAATTTGTGTCAATGAACAGACTCGAACGAACTGGTGCATATTGATTATAAATATGCAACAATAATTCAGATTTTTGCTTATTTCATTTCATCATATTTCTCACCAATTCAGAAACCAAGAGAGAGAAAGAGAAAGACACGAGGGGATAGTGAGTTGATGCCTATGTTGGATGGATGCGGGTACGGATATCGTATCGGATATGATGCGAATACAACAATATGGCAATTTTAAAAAATATAGGATTCGATACGCTAATTATATATATATTATTAATATTTTTTTAATTATATTATTAATCCAACACTCGTATAATAACTAATTTAACATTTATATTATCAAGAAATACAATCACTAATTAAGAAACTAAAAAAGGGTAAGTAAAAGAAATTAAAAAAGAAAAATAAATGGGGAACAGGGGAAAAAATGAAC
>JARJHM010001446.1:0-27517 GCA_033356055.1 Carex pumila | reverse complement strand
ATGTTATTATTGCTCCACCACAATGCACTAAAATGGGATATCAAAGAAAGTTGAGAATTTATATTGAATTTGAATCTCCATATATAATAGAGTGGTAGATTTATTCATGGCTAATTTTGTCAGTTGTGATTTTGATGAATAAAAATTTCCAACCTTATGGGGAGAAAACTATCAGTTGGAAAAAAAATATTAGTATGAATTATCATTGTCTTATTTTGATCCTCGTACTAAAGAATGTGAACTAAATGTTCAAAAGATAATTCATTTGCAAAGGTTAGTGAATCAATTGCCAAACACATTCACAAACTCAAAGAACGTGACCAAATCACATGCACCAGCTGCTAATGCTCAAATTAAAGTCGATATCCATGTTGGACAGACAAATTATAACACGCATGAAGCATGAAAAAGCAATCAGTTCCAAAGATTAAAATATAAAAATTCTCGAAAAAAAGGAGCAAAGAATGAAAATGGTCAAGTCGAGGATATGATAATTTCAGATAAAACTCAAGAACAGAATAAAATTATAAGTAATATTGGAGTTCCAGTAGAAACTCAAGTATTTGAAATTTATGAAAATAAAGAGATCTCGATAAATTATATCATGAATGAAATAAGATGGAACCAAGATGAAATTGATATCAATAATATTTTTTGTATATAATATAGCGCTAAACATAATAAATATCGAGGATCATGACTAGAAGTCTATTAAGGAATGTCGACAAAGAAAAATGATTAGCAAAATAGAAATGTGCAATTGAGGTAAAGGTAAACTCTCTTGAAAAATGAGAAGTTTTTGGACCTGTAGTCCTTGTACCTCAAGGTATAAAACCAGTATGATATAAATTAATATTTATGAGAAAATAAAATGAGAAATGTGAAATTTTGAGATATACTCACCTGTGGTGGATGCAACAACTTTTTGATATATAATTAGTCTGGCAGTTCATGAATGACTTAATTTGCACCTAATGGATATTGTTACAGCCTATTTAAATGGCTCGCTTAATTATGATATTTATATGAAAATCTCTGAAGCATGTAATTTAAGTTCTCGAGAACATTACTCAGTTAAATTGAATAAATCTTTATATCGATTAAAGCAATATGGACACATATGTTATAATCGTTTAAGTGAATATTTATTGAAACAAGGATATAAGAATGATACGACCTGTCCATGTATTTTCATGAAAAGATATAGATATGATTTTGTTATAATTGTAGTTTATGTTGACAATCTAAGTATTATTGAAACTCCTGAAGAGCATCCAAAAGAATAAATTATTTAAAGGAAGAATTTGAGATGAAAGATCTTGGCAGAACAAAATTTTGCATTCGACTGCAAATTGAACATTGAAAAATGATATTTTTATGCATCAAAAAAATTATATTGCAAGAGTGCTAAAATAATTTTATATGGATAAATTGTTGGGTTTTGACGGTTCAAACTCATTGATTAAGTATGTTGGGGTTTTGACGGTTCAAACCCATTTATTTGCTTAAGGTGCGGAAAGAGTAAAACAAAATTTTTACATCTAACTTAAGCTATAGATTAAATGAGGTATGTCAGGAAACTTTCCAAGGCGGTCCACCTTCAGTATTCCTTCGGCATCAAAACCTCATTTAATAATTTTACAGATCTACTCCATAATTGATTTCTAAAACTTTAATCTACTTACCAATTAAATAGATTAATATAACAATTTATACCTTATTTCCAAATCACAGTTGGAATGCAGATAAGCAAGAAGAGCTACATCAGGGAAGGAATCGACTCGGAGTATCACACGTGTGATACCTCTATTAGTTATCCACCAGGACTAACCAGAGAGCGGTTTATTTCTTTTGCCAGAAATACTATAAACCGCGGTATTATGCAAAAACACTATTCACCAAAAAATTTGTTTCAATCAGATTTGCTAATTAAACCAAATCTGAAATACCGCGAAAATTCGGTAAAACACTATTCACCGAAAAATTCGTTTCAATCAGATTTGCTAATTAAACCAAATCTGAAATACTGCGAAAATTCGATAAAACACTATTCACCAATTGAAAAACCGTAAATAGAGAAATCCAATTAACGAAGTAATCAGATTAACACGTGAATTAGTGGGTTTTTCTCTTTCACCTATGCCCCTCTATTTATAGGCAAATGAGGAGGTTCGCCAAAAGACCGAAATATCCTCGTACTTGACAAAATTACATTTCTGCCATTTTGGATGTGGCATGCAAATTTGATTTTGCAACTTCATATTGGTTAGATTAGTTTAATGGATTCTAAACCCATTAACCCAAACCCACTATGAATAGTAAATATCCAAATCAAATATGTATAATTGTCATGTACAATTATATTCGTTTACGGTTTTCGTTTGGTAATTTTTATACAACATGTCAAACACGTTTATAAATAAACCTGTGTTTCTGTTTGTCATTCTAAATGACGTACAATTAATTTAATTAATTATACCAAGTATAACTAATTATAACCATTAGTTTTTGCTTTGTCATTTTTTAATATGACAAATATAATTTAATTATAACACGTATAATTAATTATAACCATCTTAATATTGATCATAACCAATTTATAATCAATCACAATAAGATTCTCCGATTAACTCCTATATGGTGTGACCCAATAGGATCTGTGTTATGTTGGTAAACAGAGTTAAAACTGTTTTAACTTCTGTAATCATGAGCGGCATCTGGCAACACATCATGACCATCCAATTACATAGATGATGCTGTACTGTACAATATCACGATCCAGTAAACAATTTATTTGTGTCAGTTCTTCTGTCTCATAGCTATCAGATCAGTTTCAAGGTAGATGTGTGTCATCCTTGGTAACTGTATCTTTTTCTTGATCTTGAGTAGATTATCAAATATAATTACTCTTGTAATTATACCGCATGCAGATAATCTAACTCTACCAAGGGGCCCAGTAATGCTATAGCTCGCATAGAGATACGAGGGACAAATAGTATTCTTGGCAGACTATCACTTCCTCAGCTAAGCTATACATATCGAAATGCTACCGTTATTACTGCTTTTTACGGACAGCGTTAGATAACACTCACACATATATATTTCTTAGTGGGAACGATAAATACCTCATACTGTAGAACTTTGACACTGAATGAAAACATTAATGACACGAACACAATTCTATTCAATATTTCATTCGGGGTCTGTCAAATACCATGTTCCTAGAACATGTATCTATGTGATTAAAATGACATCTCGTGTCAGGTGGTTTGTAAAACTTAACCATCTTTTAATCCACATACTAACCTTATAGCGGTAATTAGTGTTCCTGCTAATTACCTTGGTCAGTGACCTTTTAAGAGTATATATCATCTATATTATGGAGTTTCACAATTTCAGTCATGAACTCGAAATGATCCACAAATGTAATAATACTCAAGGCAACAAAATGATATATATAAATAAACATTCAATTCATGAACAAAGCTTTATGATTAATTTATCGTATTATTGACTTCTAGATTATTACAAACTAACAATCTCCCACTTAAGCTAGGAGCCAATCATCGTAGGCTCTACTTATACAAATCTCTAGTATTCTAAAAATCTCGTAGATCTAAAGAAAAACTCATAGCCAGTCTCCTATGTGTCTCAGACCCATAGAGGCAATATGCATCTGGTGCTTGGCTTGAGGAAGAGGTTTCGTGAGTGGATCAGCTGTGTTGCTGACTGTGTCAACTCTACATATCTTTACATCACCTCTATTTACGATCTCTCGTATCAGGTGAAAACGCCGTAGAACATGCTTGGATTTTGAGTGCGATCTCGGTTCTTTGGCCTGAGCTATAGCTCCATTGTTGTCACAGTAGAGGTCCACAGGGCCTTGAACACTGGGAACCACTCCAAGTTCGCTAAGGAACTTCTTGATCCAGAAACCTTCTTTAGCTGCCTCGGATGCAGCTATGTACTCTGCTTCGGTGGTTGAGTCTGCTGTAGTCTCTTGCTTTGAACTCTTCCAGCTCACAGCACCACCGTTGAGTATGAACACATACCCAGACTGTGATCTCGAGTCATCATGGTCAGTTTGGAAACTGGCATCAGTGTATCCATTTATTACAAGCTCGGAATCACCACCGTAGACGAGAAACATATCCTTAGTTCTTCTCAAGTACTTAAGGATATTCTTTGCAGCAATCCAGTGCTCTTCGCCTGGATTAGCCTGATATCTACTCGTCACACTCAAAGCGTACGAGACATCAGGGCGAGTGCACAACATGGCGTACATGATAGAGCCAATAGCCGAAGCGTATGGTACTCTACTCATTTTGCTTCGCTCATCAGTTGTTGAAGGACACTGAGTCTTGCTTAGCTGAGCACCATGTGACATTGGCAGGAATCCTCTCTTAGAATCCTGCATGCTGAACCGATTCAGCACTTTGTCAATGTAAGTGCTTTGACTTAAACCTATAAGTCTATTTGATCTATCTCGGTAGATCTTTATGCCCAGTATATAGATAGCCTCACCCAAGTCTTTCATTGAAAATACTTTCTTCAACGAAGACTTGGCTTGTTGCAAAAGAGGAATATCATTTCCCATTAGTAGTATGTCATCTACATATAGGATAAGAAAAGCGATGGCACTCCCACTAGTCTTTCTGTATACACATGGTTCTTCTTCGCATCTGACGAAGTCAAGCTTTTTGACTTCTTCGTCAAATCGAAGATTCCAACTCCGTGATGCTTGCTTCAGTCCATAAATGGACTTAAGAAGCTTGCACACCTTCCCAGCATTCTTTGAATCCTCAAAACCCTCAGGCTGTGTCATGTACACATCCTCTTCTAAATTTCCATTTAAGAAGGCGGTTTTGACATCCATTTGCCATATTTCATAATCATGAAATGCGGCAATTGCTAGGAGTATCCGAATTGACTTAAACATAGCCACGGGCGAAAAAGTTTCATCATAATCTACACCGAGAATCTGTTTGAAACCTTTCGCTACTAGCCGTGCTTTGTATACAGTCATCTTACCATCCATGTCTGTTTTCATTTTGAAAACCCACTTGTTAGCTATGGGTTTTATCCCATCAGGTGGTACAACTAGGTTCCAGACCGTGTTGTCATACATGGACTGTATTTCGGATCTCATGGCCTCCAGCCATTTATCAGAGTCGGGCCTATCCATTGCTTCCGCATAGGTCAAAGGATCTTCAGTGTCATAGGCTGAGATCTCATGCAGTCCCAAGTACCTCTCGGGTGCATGGACTGTTCTTGTTGACCTACGTAGCACTTGTTCTTCAGGCTGTTGAACTTGATCCACAACTGTCTGTGGATCCAGTTCTACTTCAACTTGCGTCGAAGTACTTGAGCTCGGGACTAGAACCTCATCCACAGCTACTTGTGGATTTGGAACTTCCAGATGCTCATCAGCCGAAGTATCAAGAGGTGGGTTAATCTGATCTGGTTCAGATATTATATTGTGTGATGTATCTTGAATTTCTTCAAGTATTACATTACTCCCACTACTTCTTTTTGCGAGAAACTCATTCTCCAAAAATCTACCATCACGAGCAACAACTATTTTGTTCTCGGATTGGTGATAGAAGTAATATCCTTTCGTTTCCTTAGGATACCCTACGAAGAAGCACTTGTCAGCCTTGGGATCAAGTTCGCCAGACGTCGGGCGTTTGACAAATACTTCACAACCCCAAATTTTAAGATAAGACATAGTTGGGATTTTCCCAAACCATAACTCGTATGGAGTCTTTTCTACTGACTTGGATGGAACCATGTTTATTGTTCGTGCAGCAGTTTCTAGTGCGTGCCCCCAGAAGGATTTCGGAAGAGTGGCTTCACTCATCATAGAACGAACCATATCCAGTAGAGTTCGATTCCGTCTCTCAGAAACACCATTCCATTGTGGTGTCCCTGGAGGTGTGAGCTGTGAGACTATCCCACATTCCTTTAAGTACTCTTTAAACTCAAAACTCAAGTATTCGCCTCCACGATCAGATCGTAGAGCCTTAATACTTTTGTTTAATTGATTTTCTACTTCAGTCTTGAATTCTTTGAACTTGTCAAAGGATTCAGACTTATGTCTCATCAAGTAGACATAACCGTATCTACTGTAATCATCAGTAAACGTGATAAAGTAAGAAAAACCATTTCTTGTACAAGTACTCATAGGTCCACATACATCCGTGTGTATTAGACCTAATAAGTCACTTGCCCTTTCGCCCTTTTTGGAGAAAGGCGCTTTGGTCATTTTTCCTCGTATACAAGATTCGCATGTGTCAATTGATTCCAGATCAAATTTACCAAGAAGTCCATTTTTATGTAACTTCTTGATGCGTTTCTCGTTTATATGACCAAGGCGACAATGCCACATGTAAGTCGTGCTTTCATGTGATGCTTTGAGTCGTTTGTTATTTATGTTAAACACGGGTTTGTCCATTTCCAGCATATAAAGACCATTCATCATAAAAGAAGATCCATAATATACCTCATTCTTATAAATAGAACACCTATTGTCTTTTATAACGAAAGAGAAACCATTCATCTCTAAACATGAGATTGAAATGATGTTTCTGGAAATGCTAGGAACAAAATATACATTTTCTAGTTCCATTACAAGCCCGCTGGGCAAATACAACTCTATACTACCAGCTGTTACGGCTGCAACTCGTGCTCCGTTTCCAACTTGGAGTTGTATCTCCTTGTTATGTAGCTTCCTCCTATTTTTCAGTGCTTGCACATTTGAACAAATATGAGCACATGATCCGGTATCCAGTACCCAATCATTAATAGAGGTTGCAACATTAACTTCAATAACATTGATACTAGAAACTGAAATTTCTGAGACTCGCCCAGATTTCAGAACTTCCAGATCCTTCGGGCAGTCTCTCTTCCAATGACTTTTGCTATTGCTGAAATAGCAGTCAAAGTTAGCAGAAACTTTTATCTTGGGAGAGTTCGTTCCTAGAACCAACTTTCCTTTGCCTTTGTACTTCGGAGCCACCTTCTTTGGGGCTTTCTTTATCTTCCTCCCACCTTCTTGGATTATGAGGACATGAGAGCTATTCTCAATGTCTTTATCAGTGATCCTCAGCATCCCTTGGGGCTCCTGCAAGCTCTTATCCAACTCTTGCTTATGGGAGTTCACAATGAACTCCGAATAGCTGGGAGGAAATGAGTTCAGGATAACTTTCGTGGCCAACTCGTGGCTCCACGGACAGTTAAGCTTCTCCAGTTTCTCATCATCGCTTGTTATACGAAGCGTGTGAGTACTGACAGAGCTGCTCTCTACTGTTTCAGCAGGGACCGGTGTATTTCGGATATATTCCATTTTCTCACGTGTTTGTTTTTCGAGCAAGGAGCATAGAGAGAAGGACGTTTCTTTAGCCATATTACTACAATGTTAAATGTAAAGATTTTTAGCTTTGTTCATGTAATGTTTTATTCTAATAATAAAACTCCCACTGCAAATTTGTTTTATTCCCGTTTTGCAGTAGGACCAAGATCCATGTTTTCACCAATAACCAAGGCAGTGTATGCATATCATGACTATCAGTTATCTTAGGTAAGCAAACTTTGCTAATCACATCTCTTTGTGATTCTTGGTTTCGTTAAAACATCACGTGTATTTAACGAAGACTTTGCCCCGAGCCTAAAACTCTTTTAGAAATCATCGATAAGTAACCTCACTCTATTTTGTTTTGTTATGTCTCACATAACCCTCGACCACCAAAGGTAAAAGGCGATGTCTACTGAGTAGTTTAATCATCAACCAATGAACAATGGTTTGAGGAGGATAGAGTGGGAAGGGCATACTACTTAATATTTAATGGGTTGGTGTTTATGCTTAACAGTGCCAGCAATCTCTAAAAGGGATATGTCAGAAAGAATGAATAATGTGATTTTATTCGTATCTAAAGAGACCTCTTTCATATGCTTCATTAAGCAGTCGTGGAAAGGAAGTCTAGAAAGAATACCGAATATGATCTCCATTACTTTCTATTCTTAACGTGCCAGAAAGAACGACTAATGTGATTTTATTCGTATTTAAAGAGACCTCTTTCATATGCTTCATTAAGCAGTCGTGGAAAGGAAGTCTAGAAAGAATACCGAATATGATCTTCATTACTTTCTATTCTTGGCAGTATCTCTTTCATATGTTTAGCTTTTGTTAAGCAGTCAGTTCTTGCAACTGACTTTAGACATTCTAGCGGACACGTGAAAGTCGTCTGCCAGAAAGACAACGGTGAGTTCCTTCACAAATCTTTCTTTGACATCACGTTCTTTCACGGTTCCATGAAAGCGATAAATCTAATTTATTCAGTTCATATCAAAGCAGTAAATCAAATTTACTTATATACGGGACCAAGTCAGGTATATTTATTTATCAGTTCCTAATTCTTTATTTTGCAGCTATGCTCAGTTCTTTATTCTATACCGTTCAAAGCATATAAACAGTTTACATGTTTTTAAAACAGATATTCTTTTCGGTCCATAAAGCAATTTGGTAACGTGACAAAGTTCCTTTTCGGCCAGTCATTAGGACATCTAAAAGGGGCTCCCAGGAAAGATTGGGGTCACGAGGACCGCTTAGACTCAATCTTTCCTAGACAGAACCATCTCTTTTACGGTGTGGAAATGACAGTTCTTACTAAGGTACTTTATTGCTTCATCACATTCTTCGATGAACTTTATTTTCCGAAGGTTTTCGAAAAGGCGAAAGATTTACACTAAATTTTGCTATTTCAAAAGCGTTAAAGCAATTTGGTAACGTGACAAAGTTCCTTTTCGGCCAGCCATTAGGACGTGTAAAAGGGGCTCCCAGGAAAGATCGGGGTCACAAGGACCGCTTAGACTCAATCTTTCCTAGACAGAACCATCTCTTTTACGGTGTGGAAATGACAGCTCTTACTAAGGTACTTTATTGCTTCATCACATTCTTCGATGAACTTTAACGCAATCAAAAGTTTTGAAAAACGAAAACATAAAGAAAGCATAAAATCCTATTTTATCTTTCTCAGTCGGAAAATCGATCCAAGAAATGTAAAAGTTTACATTTCATAAGAAAGCATAAAGAAAGCTTAAATCTAATTTAACTTTCTTAGTCGGTAAAACCGAACCAAGAAAATCTCATTTCTAATCGGTTTTGGACTTAAGCTGCAAATGTAAGAATTTAAACCGATATGTGGTATATGCACCTTATTTGCATAAGTTATAACTTTTAGAAAATCAATCAGCGGGAGAGCCTTGAGCTCTGATACCACTGTTGAGTTTTGACGGTTCAAACCCATTGATTAAGTATGTTGGGGTTTTGACGGTTCAAACCCATTTATTTGCTTAAGGTGCGGAAAGAGTAAAACAAAATTTTTACATCTAACTTAAGCTATAGATTAAATGAGGTATGTCAGGAAACTTTCCAAGGCGGTCCACCTTCAGTATTCCTTCGGCATCAAAACCTCATTTAATAATTTTACAGATCTACTCCATAATTGATTTCTAAAACTTTAATCTACTTACCAATTAAATAGATTAATATAACAATTTATACCTTATTTCCAAATCATAGTTGGAATGCAGATAAGCGAGAAGAGCTACACCAGGGAAGGAATTGACTCGGAGTATCACACGTGTGATACCTCTATTAGTTATCCACTAGGACTAACCAGAGAGCAGTTTATTTCTTTTGCCAGAAATACTATAAACCGCGGTATTCTGCAAAAACACTATTCACCAAAAAATTCGTTTCAATCAGATTTGCTAATTAAACCAAATCTGAAATACCGCGAAAATTCGATAAAACACTATTCACTAATCAGAAAACCGTAAATAGAGAAAGAGAGAAATCCAATTAACGAAGTAATCAGATTAACACGTGAATTAGTGGTTTTTCTCTTTCACCTATGCCCCTCTATTTATAGGCAAATGAGGAGGTTCGCCAAAAGACCGAAATACCCCTGTACTTGACAAAATTACATTTTTGCCATTTTGGATGTGGCATGCAAATTTGATTTTGCAACTTCATATTGGTTAGATTAGTTTAATGGATTCTAAACCCATTAACCCAAACCCACTATGAATAGTAAATATCCAAATCAAATATGTATAATTGTCATGTACTATATTCGTTTACGGTTTTCGTTTGGTAATTTTTATACAACATGTCAAACACGTTTATAAACAAACCTGTGTTTCTGTTTGTCATTCTAAATGACGTACAATTAATTTAATTAATTATACCAAGTATAACTAATTATAACCATTAGTTTTTGCTTTGTCATTTTTAATATGACAAATATAATTTAATTATAACACGTATAATTAATTATAACCATCTTAATATTGATCATAACCAATTTATAATCAATCACAATAATTCTCCGATTAACTCCTATATGGTGTGACCCAATAGGATCTGTGTTATGTTGGTAAACAGAGTTAAAACTGTTTTAACTTCTGTAATCATGAGCAGCATCTGGCAACACATCATGACCATCCAATTACACAGATGATGCTCTACTATACAATATCACGATCCAGTAAACAATTTATTTGTGTCAGTTCTTCTGTCTCATAGCTATCAGATCAGTTTCAAGGTAGATGTGTGTCATCCTTGGTAACTGTATCTTTTTCTTGATCTTGAGTAGATTATCAAATATAATTACTCTTGTAATTATACCGCATGCAGATAATCTAACTCTACCAAGGGGCCCAGTGATGCTATAGCTCGTATAGAGATACGAGGGACAAATAGTATTCTTGGCAGACTATCACTTCCTCAGCTAAGCTATACATATCGAAATGCTACCGTTATGACTGCTTTTTACGGACAGCGTTAGATAACACTCACACATATATATTTCTTAGTGGGAACGATAAATACCTCATACTGTAGAACTTTGACACTGAATGAAAACATTAATGACACGAACACAATTCTATTCAATATTTCATTCGGGGTCTGTCAAATACCATGTTCCTAGAACATGTATCTATGTGATTAAAATGACATCTCGTGTCAGGTGGTTTGTAAAACTTAACCATCTTTTAATCCATTAGATGTGAATAAGATCATTTAGACCTCGAGAAAATGATGAATAACTATTTGATTCTGATGTATCATATCATAGTGCAATATGAGCACTTATATATATTGATGGACATACAATGCATGATGTATCATTTGATGTAAAGTATTTTTTTCCCTTGACAACTTGTGAAACCTTAAATAATGCAGGTGAGCTGAATCAGTTTTAATTTGGAGTTTCAATTCAAATTATTGAATATGTATGATACTTGTTTAAAAAAAGTGTGAGGTGATGTGGTGATGTGGTTGTAATATTTTTGTGGTATTGAACAAATTATTATGAATATATATCTATTATTTTGTGCTCTTGAATATATATGTTGCCCATGTATGGGTATATATTTAGAATAATATTCCATGGTGATGAGAAAAAAAAATTAATGAGTTTGTTCAAACTCCCAAAATTTAAGTTATCAAAGTATTGAATTTTTATAAACTAATATTATTTTGGGAAAATTGTATAAATGTCATTGCAAAACTGTGAAAATGTGAAAATGCCACTGTGAATCTGGAAATTGGGAAAATGCCACTGCTAACTTCAGAAATTGTGAAATTGCCATTATTGCTATATTAATCTTTAAAAAAAACATAATACCTAAAATACCCTTAATGAAGAATATTGGAGACATTTTCCCAATTTCCAGATTCGTGGAGACGAACCCTAGCCCCAATCCCTTCTGCCTGGAGACCTGTCCGCCTGGAGACACTGAGAAACGCTCCAGTCGAAGCTGTCATTGATAGTAGCATGGCTGTACCAGTGCTGCCTTCTTTCTTGTGTAGAGCACGGCTGTACCAGTGCTGGTACAGCACTTATTGTGCTGCTCTTTGTTCTGCTATTTCTCTGTCTGGTGGGTATCGCCTTGCTGTGAATTTTCCCTTGTGCTGCCTTTTTCTGGTGCTGTGTTGAATATCGGTGTGATGCAATTACCTCGCTGAAATTTTTGTGTTGCGATTTAATAGATGCTGTGATTGAGTTTGGTTTTGTATGTTTACCAGTATTTGAATTGGCATGGACCACTTTACAATTAAATGTTATTAGGGGCTGAATTGGCAAGCACCAAATTCTCATCAATTCATGCATGCTCTCGTTTCATATAATCATGAGTCATGTTCACGTGGATAAGATTAGTTATGTGAATTTGCGTCTTCTTTGTTGATCAGTGAAATGGTAAGAACTGGAGGCTATGGTGTCAATAAGAAGTCTTTTAATTGTATGAAGGGTAAAATTGGAATTACAAAAATACATATACTAAAATAGTATAAGAATAGAGCAATAATGACAATTTCACAATTTCTGAAGTTTGCAGTGGCATTTTCCCAATTTCCAGATTCGTAGTGGCATTTTCACATTTTCACAGTTTTGCAGTGGCATTTTCACAATTTTTCATATTATTTTTGTTGTGATTTATAATAAAAATTTTCATTGAAAATGAGATACAGAATAAACAGTAACAAATCTGTCTCCAGGATCTAAACAGTTGCAAGGGTAGTCCCATGCAATTGCATGAGAACAGTTAGTCCAAACTTTTGCATGCGCAAAGGGTTAACCAGTTGCATGGACCTTCAATAAAATATAATATAAACAGGGGATTAAGTAGTTGCATGGGTATGTGATTAAGTTGTTGCATGGACCTTCAATAAAATATAATATAAATAAGGGATAAAGTAGTTGCATGGATATGGGGTTAAGTAGTTGCATAAACCTTCAATAAAATATAATATAAATAAGGGGATAAAGTAGTTGCATGGGCATGGAGTTGAGTTGTTGCAAGGACCTCCAATTAATTATAATATATGACTTTCAAAACATAATTGCAAGGGTAGATAGAAAACAGTTGCATGGTTGCACATCACACATTTGCATGTGATAGATATTGCAAGAGACTACCCTTCTAACAAGTTTGAGGAATTCAGAAACACCATTTCTGTTGCAAGGGTCCTCCTTATCTTGCAACAAACTAATGTTACCTATGCAATAAACTCGGATTCTAGTAGTGTTGGATGCCATTCTATTGAATTACTGTGTTTGGCGAAACTAATATGGGAATAAATTATACACGGTAATAGATTATTCCTTGCTATTCTGATTCCCTTATTCATGGGCATTGCGATAGCTGAAAAAATGACGAAACTTTTTCATTCCCGCTCCATGGCAATCACAACAGCGCGCACGATATTCTATTTTTTTCCATCTTTTCCTTTTCTTCTCTAAAATCCGATCTCCACTCCGTCTCCGACTCAACTCTAACTCCATCTCCGCTCCTCTGACTTCTCCACTCTGTCTCCGATCAGGTTTGTTCTCTCTCTCTGCGCAATCCTTCCCCAACTTAAGTTCAGAAATTGAATAAACCAGTACTCCGCTCTAATGCGTTTGCTTTATCTTTCCGTCTTTTTCTCATTTTCTTTTGACCTTATTTTGTCCTTTTTTTTTTTCAAACTGATAGAGGCTGTCATATATATTGAAATTAATATCGAGACAGTTACTTTCACGAATGTTGGTTCTCCCAAAATTCTTTTCATTCATGTAGTAAGGATGCAACAGACTTATTACTTTTTGTCCTCGTTAAGTTGGATATTTTTTGCAATGAAATTGCCTTTGTAAAATAGGGGTCTTGTATACTAATATTTTGGTACAAAGAATGACTATTATGTTCACACAAAAGTGTGTCACAAAATTTTAGTATAGCAAGTTGTACCTTTTAAATCTTAAGTTAACTTCCAATTAAGACTGCAAGTGCACAATCATATCGTATAGTAAAATCAGGTATCGATTCAAGGGATGGTTCAAATTTAAATTGGACTCTACTTAAATTAATTAAGTAGTAGAAGTTGTACATATTGGTTGTATTATGTTTATACATGTCTGGAATTGATATACCAACAGAAATATGTTTTTTTCGTTGGAAATTGTAATTTTCCATTGGAAAAAGAGTAAAAAGTGACTATCTGCGATGATATACCAATAAAAATATTTTTTTTCTATTAGCGACGATAGTATCCCATATACCGATAGTAATGTTTACGGATACTGTTTCATTCTTGTAATGATCCCTGAATTGGTGCCTACTTATAAAATTTGTCAAACCCTGGGTTTTTTATTCCATCACCTGGGTTAATAATAGTTTTTTCTATATGTAAGAACTGGAAGAAGAGAGAAAGATACAAAGAGACACTCTTTTGCACTAATAGAATAACTCTATTCGGTTCAGGCTTTTGAGAGAAGTCTTACAGACTTAAATATGAAAACTTACAAATATAACCTTAGAAGTAAAACTAATTACAAAAAGTGAGATAAGAGAAATTTCCAACAATCTCCACCTTGGCTCGAAATCTCACCCCAAAATTAAAGATAAACAAAAACAAAAACAAAAACAAAACAAAACACAGAAGCCAAACTAAGCACAAACTGAAATCAACTTAGCACAATAGTTGAACTTTGCAGTCGGAATAGGCTTCGTCATCATGTCAGCAGGGTTGTGAGCTGTAGCAATCTTTTTAATCTCTACTATGCCCCTTGAAGTCACCTGCCGAACAAAATGGAATTTGACATCGATGTGCTTACTTTTGTCATGATACGTCTGATCCTTTGCCAATTGAATAGCACTTTGACTATCACAGAAAATAGTAATAGGACCAGGTTCTGCTGAAATTTCTCCAAGCAAGCCTTTAAGCCAAATTGCCTCCTTAACACCTTCGGTGACTGCCATGTACTCAACCTCTGTTGTTGACAAAGCAATAGTGGATTGCAAAGTAGCCTTCCAACTAATTGCACATCCACCCAAAGTGAAAACATAAGCTGTCAATGATCTCCTTTTATCAAGATCTCCCATAAAATCAGAATCAACATAATCCATCAGATTTGCATCGAATCTTCCAAACTCCAAATGAAAATTTGCAGTACCTTTCAGGTAGCGAAGAATCCACTTCACTATCTCCCAATGCACTCTACCGGGACATGACAGATAGTGACTTATCACACTGACAGCATGAGTGATATCAGGTCTGGTATAGACCATCAGGTACATAATACTCCCAATAGCACTAGAGTATGGAACTCCTGACATGTAGCTCATCTCATTTTCAGTTTTCGGACTCAATTGTCTCGACAATCTGAATTTTCCAACAAGAGGAGTAGATACTGGTTTCACATCTTTTATCTTAAGGCGATCTAATACTTTCTCAATAAAGCCCTTTTGTGAAAGATACAATTTCCCAATTGATCTATCTCTAATGATCTCTATCCCAAGAATCTTCTTAGCTAGCCCTAACTCCTTCATTTCAAATTGAGAGCTTAATTGTTGTTTCACCTTCTTAATCTCCTCCTTATTCAATGTTGCAATTAGCATGTCATCCACATAGAGGAGTAGATACATGTAACTCCCATCAGCCAACTTCTTAAAGTAGACACAATTGTCATATTGTGATCTACAAAAATTGATACTCTCCATAAAGGCATCAAACAAAACACGAATAGAAGTGTGCTTTACCACAGGTGAAAAGACTTCATTAAAATCCACACCTTCCACTTGACTATAGCCCTTAGCTACCAATCTTGCCTTGTATCGAATAACTTCGGCATCATTCTTTTTCTTGAATACCCACTTGCAATTAAGAATTTTCTTGCCTGGAGGTTGCTCAACTAGTGTCCAGGTTTGATTTTTCTGAAGAGAATGAATCTCATCCTCTATAGCAGCTTTCCACTTTAGTGCATCAGATGAAGCAATTGCTTCCTTGTAACTTGAAGGCTCATTAAACTCCACCTCTTCTGCTACTGCCAAACAATAAGCAAAATCAGAATGACCATACCTTATAGGTGGCTTAATTTCCCTTCTTGCACGATCTCTTGCAAGGGAATAAGGTTGCTCCTCATTATTCTCATCATCGAACACATTAGAATCACTAGTAGCTTGTGAACCATCTATTTGCATTGGCTGAGATTGAACACTAGTAATAAGAATTTCAAAATTCACCTTTTCCTTCACTGTTTGCACCTCCTTAAATGGTTCCTTAATTGGTTGAGACTCATTTTCCTTGAGCATGGCCGACTCATCAAATGTCACATCTTTAGAAATAAGAAATTTTGGGGCTTTTGAGTCTTGGCACCATAAACGATACCCTTTCATACCTTCAGCATAGCCAAGAAAGATACACTTCTTCGCCCTAGGCTCAAGCTTGCCCTCATTCACATGTGCATAAGCGGGACAACCAAAAACCCGCAAATTTGAATAATCAGCCGGCTGACCCAACCAAACCTCTTCAGGTGTCTTGCACTTAATGGCAGTGTTTGGAGAATGATTCACCAAATGACAAGCAGTGTTAATGGCCTCTGCCCAAAACTCCTTGCCTAAACCAGCATGTGAGAGCATACATCTAGCCTTCTCCAACAATGTTCTATTTATCTTTTCAACCACGCCATTTTGTTGAGGAGTACCAACAATTGTTCTGTGCTTAACAATTCCTTCAGCCTTGCAAAATTTGTTAAACTCCTCATTGCAAAACTCCAAACCGTTATCGGTTCTCAACCGCTTAATCTCCTTATCGGTTTGATTCTCAATTAAAGTCTTCCATTGTTTGAAGGTGGCAAACACCTCACTTTTCTCTTTCAAGAAAAATATCCAAACCTTTCGTGAGAAATCGTCAATAAAAATCAGCATATAGCGAGAGCAGTTACCTTTAGAAGGTACCCGTGAGGGTCCCCACAAATCAGAGTGAATGTAATTTAGAGTCCCCTTGGTATTGTGCACTCCTGTGCTGAAACTGAGCCTCTTTTGCTTGCCAAAAACACAATCTTCACAGAATTCTAGCTTACTAGTATTCTGACCACACAAGAGACCTTCCTTGCTCAAAATTGTCATCCCGCGTTCACTCATATGACCCAACCACATGTGTTATAGTTTAGTATTGTTAGAATCAGATGTAGAGCTCACAATGGCAGCAGTGCCTGTTATTGAGATACCCTCTAGCAAATACAAAGTGCCAACTTTCTTAGCCTTCATTAAAGTGAGAGCACCTTTTGAGACTTTTAGAACTCCACCTTCACTTTGAAATTTACATCCAACATCTTCAAGAGAACCCAAAGAGATTAAGTTCTTTGTCAAATCAGGGATATGCCTCACACCCGTCAAAGTACGGATAATTCCATCATGCATTTTGATCCTTACTGTGCCAACACCTGCAACCTTTCACAAATGATCATTTCCCAAAAGAACTCCTCCATTAGATGGCTCATAAGTTGCAAACCACTCTCTATTCGGGGTCATGTGCTGAGAAGCCCCCGTATCCATCACCCAATTCTTCTCAAACTTATCTTTTCCGTCCGACACAAAGAGCACATCACTTGTCTCAAATTCAACTACATTAGCCTCTCCACTGGGAACACCTTTCTGATTTTCTTTCTGTTTATTTTTCAATTTAAAACAATTAACCTTAATGTGCCTCTTTTTCTTGCAATAGTTGCATATCAGGTGTCTGTGTTTAGATTCCGAACGGCTTCTATCAGAATTCTAATTTCTCTCCTTTTCTCTTCCTCTTTCTACAAACAACCCAACATTCTCATGACTAATGGCCTTGCTAGAGTCCAAGTCAATGTCAGACTTAATCAACAAGTTGTTTTTCACATCCTCAAGAGTCAGAGAATCTCTGCTATGGAGAATGGTCTCTTTGAAACCCTTATACGAATTAGGCAATGAACACAATAACACCATGGCTTTATCCTCATCATCCACCTTAATACCAATTCTCTCCATATCATTTAGAAGAGCAGTATAATCAGAAATATGAGTTTTAAGAGAAGTACCTTCAGCCATTTTCAATGAATGAAATCGTTGCTTCAAATGCAATCGGTTTGTAACCGTCTTTTGCATATAAGTTTGCTCAAGCTTTGTCCAAGCATCAGCTGCTTTGGTTTCAGTAAGGATTTCCTGAAGGGTAGAGTCACTAACACACAACTGAATAGTTGACAAAGCTCTGTCATCCATTTCCTCCCACTTCTTATCATTTTCATCACCCTCTAAATCTTTGGGTCGACCGGTTAAAGCTGCCTTTACACCCAAATTCGACAAAATGGCTTTCATTCGGATTTGCCAAAGTGCGAAAAGTACCATTGAACTTCTCAATATCAAATTTGGACCAATTCGCACTCATCTTAATGGGCAGAATTAAAAGAACCTTGCAATATCCCCAAATCACCAAATTGCTAAATTAACGAAAGCTTCAAATTTTATAGCTTCACTAAACTCCAAACTTCTTTCCAAACAGGATTCGTAAAGTGAAAACAAATAAATTTACCAAGGAGCTGAAACGCCAGATGCAAACTCCAAACGCTAGCACGGATTTTAAAGCAGCTAGCTGAAGCAAAGTCTTCAGTCGCGGCTCACACAACCACTGATCTTCCACCTGGTGTTGTCGCAGTCTATCGGACAACCTGAACAGCGGCTTCGCTCTAATACCAATTTGTAAGAACTGGAAGAAGAGAGAAAGATACAAAGAGACACTTTTTTGCACTAATAGAATAACTCTATTCGGTTCAGGCTGACTTAAATATGGAAACTTACAAATATAACCTTAGAAGTAAAACTAATTACAAAAAGTGAGATAAGAGACATTTCCAACACTATACGTACATAATAAAGCATAATCAATTTTGTATACGTAAAGATGAATCATTTCTTTGTGTACATAATAATTTTTATATTATATGATATTACATACTAAAATAAATAACAAATATAAAAGAATAAGTAATGATCACATTAATAATAAAAATATAACTATTAATTAAATAAAATCATATAAATGTTGTGTCAATCAATTCTGTCCTGTATATTATATAAAAAATGTAAAAATATTGTATGAATCAATCTGATCGTATTGTAATAGTAAAAAATAGATAAAATGCTATGAAAATTTTGTCATAAATTACCATGGCAAGATGGTTCACAACTACCACTTCGTTATCAATACACGTAAGACACAAAGTAGGTCTCAAAATAACTTAGAAATCCATACCGAAACATAACTTAATTGTCAGGCATTACGAGTGATGTTTGACAAACTAACTAAGATAATAATAGACTAATTTATGATCACATTCCCTATTTTCTTGACATATGTGTCCAAAGTCTTGATCATAGCATTGGCCATCTTGCTAGACAATTTAACCCCATAATTACGACCCATTTTAACTGTCTCAAGATATTCATACTGGAACAAAACAGCTCCTGAAACCTCTCCTTGGGGCTCTTGTATTTGACCTCGACTCTGTTAGAATGGTAAGAAAATCATAAGTTTGCTAACATTTTATCATCATGTTCAAACAATTGGTAGCTTCATAAACTCAAACTATTACTAGACTTGTCTGATATGGTAGAAGAGTTCAACTAGACTGGCATTTAACCTGAGCGGTCTGGTACCATAAGGAATTAGCCTCTTTTAGTTGCAATTCACTCGTAAGTCCCAAATAACAAGACTAGCCTTTGATCTAGTAGCAAAGACACATGGTCTCCATATAAAAGATCACGGGTTTGAAATCTGGATGGAGAAATCCTTTGTTCCAATAACAAGAGTATTATAAAATTGAGTGACTTGACCTCCAACTTTTACTCAATTAAGTCCCAAATAACGATAGAATGATAGAAGTATTTAACAAAAATGAAGCGAGAACCAGGCTGCTAGTTTAGAAGAATACTGTAAAAGTATACTACTGAAATATTGTACTACCAACTATTATTCAATACATTGAACAAAAACCCAATTGTTATTCATTTGTACGGAGCAACAAAATGGAACCAGAATGTACAAGTGTAGAACTATCTGTACTGAAATCAGGCACTACTAATTATTGTTCATTATATTGAACAAAACCTAATAGTCATTCTTTGTACCAAAATATTAGTATATAATGCTATCCTTGGATAAATTTACTAAATGGTAGACATAAATAGTCTTAATTATTAGATAGAGAGGCAGAGAGGGAGCAAGAGCGAGATTACCTCATTGAGCAACAAATTAAGCTCTTTTAAATTAGGAGAATGCTTAAGCAAACAAGCTATCAGGTGAAAGTCATAGCTCATATCCCAACGGCCTTCCACAGCAAGCTTCCTCAAATTGTTGAAATTTCTAACATTACGTATATCCTTCTCCAGTTGATCCTTCATTTATAAAACAAGCAAGCAACGTGATTTTTACAGGGAATTACCATCATTGTATTCCGAACATGTTACATATATATAGAAGGTAAACTGGACAGGCTTTCATCAAACAAAGTTACCAAGCCACACACCCACACAAATGATGTTTACAATATGCGGGTTTATTTTGGTGTCAATAATTCAAAGAAAAAACTTGATTTAATATGTGAAGTAGAACCATGTATATAAAATGAATTCAATTGCAAGCAATCAGAAGTAAATGATAATGTGGGAACTATAATAAACATGTAAACTTTGTTTATCAACATCAATAAAAGGTAACCCCCAAACTATAACCCTAGAAACATGACATTAACAATTTATCATATATACATTGAATTCATGTTGATGCAAAAAAAGGAACCAATTATTAATGAACATTTTTCTGAATCAAAAAAAAAAAAATGAAAAAGTTTTGTAGTTTTTATTTTATAGAGTTGACAATATATTGTACCTTGAACACATCAATGGTCAATTCAAGCTCTAAATTTGTAACGTTTGAAAGACCACCAAAAAGATTCAGAACCGGCACATCATCACTAACATCCCCATATAATTTGATGACAACATCTACAACAGATGACATGTTCTTCAATGAAATGCCAACCCCTTCGAGATTAATCAGCATGTCCAAAGATATAAGAGCAGGACAAGAAATTTGCATTTGCTCCCATATATAACAACCGTCCAAAGTCAACTCCTTTAAAATTTCAGAGCAAATAGTTGAGAAATACAAATCACAATAATGTAGTTTCAACCTTTCAAGAGAAGGGCAACCCATGAAAAGCTTTTGAGCAAAATCTTCATGGAGCTTTATCCAAGTCAGCTCCAGAAATTTCAGAGAAGGTAAATTTATTGATATCGGCCTAATGATGGTATTATTGATGCCGGTGTAGACAGTCATCGAAAGATGCTGCATGTTTGAAGAGGAGAAAACTAAATTAGGCATATCTATCAAATTAGTACTAGAAATGAAGATATCCATAAGTAGTGGCCTAAGAAGCGCTACACGGTCAAGCCATCCAATAGAGGCATCAACTTCAAAATTACGACTCTCGCAACAAACTCTATCCAAGTTTGTTGGCGCTCGGTTATCCAAAAAACCAGTCATGAACCGCTCACACCTAGCTGCAGACATTCTTAATACTTTATTATGGTCTCCACCATAATCATGACCGGATACCAAGAAATCATTATGTTTGATGTCTAGAACTGGCACAGTAGCCCATGTGTTTTTCCATCTTTTGGACAAAATGCAGGTCTGCACAGACTCTTTCGTGCTCAGAAATGAGAGGATATGGGTCAATACATCATCATGAAAGCTACTTATCCTGTCAATCTCAATCTCGACATTATTTTCGTTAATAGAAGAAACTCCATTTTTCATGCATGGCCACTTAGCCCCGTTCTTGTTCATCTTTGAGCGCTCAAACAAGAATTCTCTGAAGCACCTCTTGTGTAGGATTCGTCCACTTCTAATTTGGTTGAGAGGAGAAGTCGTATACTCGTATACATCTTTGAGCGCTGCTACTAATTTTGTGATGTATATTTATGATTTATTGGTAAAGTACTATAAGAAGCGCTAGGGTCAGTTTTGGTATCTATATTGAAGTTAATTATACATATTCTACTAATTTTGTGATCTATATTTAGAACTTATTTATTGGTAAAGTACTATAAGAAGCACTAGGGTCAGTTTTGGTATCTATATTTAAGTTAATTATACATATTCTACTAATTTTGTGTTCAATACTTAGAGCTTATTTATTGGTAAAGTACTATAAGAAGCGCTAGGGTCAGTTTTGGTATCTATATTTAAGTTAATTATACATATTCTACTAATTTTGTGATATATATTTAGGGCTTATTTATTGGTAAGCGCTAGGGTTAGTTTTTGTATCTATATTTAAGTTAACTATACAAATTCAACACTACATTTATAAATTAACTTTTAACTTTTAATTTTGTTTAAGGGTTTTTTTTTTTTTTAAATCTATTGTTAAGATTATAATAATAGTGTCAATGAAGAATAGGGTATAGATTGGGTAGAGATATGCAACCGCGTGCCATGCCATGTTACCGGTTGTTGACTTTAATCGTGGTGTGCATTGTGCCGTGCCGCACAATGTCGAAAAATGAATATATATATATGGGTACCAGCAAGGGCTGCATTGTGTTGACCCATGTTTTTTTTTTTTTTTTCTTTCTTAAAATTTGTTTTTGTAAAAATATTTCAATTGTTTAAAAATAGTATTAATGTTAAAAAAATGCAAAAAATATCCAGAAAATAAAGAATCAACTGAAGTTAATTATGTTTTGGTAATATAAGATTCGATACCTTATCTATATATATTCAGGCCTTGCATTTTATTTTTCCATTGTTTTTAGGAACTTTTTTTTTAATTAGAAAAATCTATGTAATTATAACAGAAAAAAAAATCTGAAAAGTTTCTAAAAAATAGATAATTAATCCAAATTATTATTTTGGTAATTATAATTTTTTTAGTTCATTTAGGAGAGTTACAATGGTCATTTACTATTTTTAATTTTCAGTAATTTAAATATATTATGAGTCAAACCAGATAACGACTTTAATTTGGGTGCAAAATCTATATAATTATGAGTATATATAATATATATATATTTATCTAATTTGGGTGCAAATCAGGTAACGACTTTAATTAGAGTCAACCCGTGCTTGAATTCTTTAAAAATGTTTGTGGAACGTCGGATTTGGATCAACGGTCTACAGATATTTTACAAAACCATAATACAGGGAATTCCAGAGTGGAGGCGTGCCTGATCGCAGTGGCACAATCCGCATAAAGATTCATGTAAAATTGATTCTCACGAATCTAATGATTGTACACACGAATCTTAAGACTGATCGGGCGTTTTGAAACGGACATCAGGCTGCCCTGGATAGAATTGCCAGGGACTTCAATGTGGGCCAGTCATAGCCTGACACCGAGGCGTACATTTCTTTTAAAGGAAAGGCTGAATTGTGTCGATGAAAGTTGAAAGTATATATAGGTGTAGAGGTTTTACTTTGATATTGCTGGGTCGTCCATCCAGTTCCGATGGCTCAAATTAAAAGTTCATTTTCAAACGGATTTGCATTGGCTTTTGTTTTGATTTGCTCGTGCAGTTTGCACTCAAATTATACTCAGAAAATATAATGAACACACAGAAAAGTTTTAAATTGCTAAAAATATTCAAAAATAAAATAAAATAATAGAACGTGACCATTTTAACCCTTTCAAAGTTAATATTGAAAATTAGAAAAATATTATTTAAACTAAGTTTCGTAATTTTAATAGAATGGCCATTTGAGTAAAATTATTACATTTAGTAATAAAATATGAGTGAGAGTCTATGGTACTATGCATATTATGATTTGTTACCGTGCTACCGCTCTATATTCGAGTTTTCAAATTCTAACTGTCAATCCGAACCGTTCATCTTGTTTTCCTTATTAATATGTGTTTGGAGACCAAATTTTACATTTTTTTTGAAATTTTTTTACTATTTTTTTAGATTTATTGAAAATCACTGTTTTTGGATGGTCCAGAATTTTCAGATCAAGTAATTTTCTAAATATCTAAAAAAGATAGTAAAAAAATTTCAAAAAAATGTAAAATTTGGTTTGCAAACACATATTAATATGGAGAATAAAATGAACGGTTTGGATCGACCATTAGAATTTGAAAACTCAGATATAGAGCCGTAGCACAGTAACAACCCGTGATATGCATAGTACCATAGACTCACTCATAAAATATAATGTAATTCTGAAATATGTGTGTACAAGTCAGTTACCAAGTTACGATCACAAACTAATTAAGATAATAATACAAGTAGGGACAGTTCAACTAATTTTTGTTTAGATTTTAGGATGAGAAAGGATAACAAATTGAGACCTGTGAAGAGCTGGGAACCCTTAATGCAAAAGGTGTCTTGTAATAAAGTAGCTCATACAGATAACGCAATAGAGAATCCTATCTATTTGTGTTGCAATTGATGTGTGGGGGGGGTTTGTGAAGCGGGTCAGGTGAAAGGACCTCAAGGAACTCATGGACAAACTTTCTTTCCTTTTTTTATATGCATTTAGGTCTACTGAATTTTTAATTTTTCCTTGCAAAAAACATTTTCTTTTTCTTTTCTTTTTTGCATAGAGAAAATTAGAGGTCTACCGATTCAATTTAATTAGCATGTGTCATAATTAATATTATTTATGTTAAGATTTTAAATATATAAAGAGGACTGAGTTTTTTTTTTTTTTTTTTAATTTCCACCACTATGCTCCATCAGACCGTCACGTATAATTTTGTCCATTATTATATATATTCTCTTTTTTTTCTCCCAACTTATTATACTACAGTTCATTTATGATATTTTTAAATATGATACACTTAATGCTTTCATAGATTATTCATTATTATATGGTTTCACTTTATTTTATGCATGATATAAATTATTATGTTGTGAGATCTTTAATTAAAATTTCAAGAGAGTACTTTTCATATGCCTCAATTATTTGTCTCCATTCTAACTCACAAGAATATCAAAACAAACAACTCATACGCTCCATTCAATGCGTACCAAGACTGAAAATACTCACTCTTATTTTAATATTAAGTGAATATATATAATCTTACAAAGTGAATATATATAATTACCATTAACCGTTTATCTTATTATGTTTTTAAAATAATGAATCCCGTCAACAAATCATAAATTTTTGAATAATTAGTTTTGTATAAAATCAGAATGTGACAAAAAAATCAGCAAGCAAATTAATCACATATGAACTGTTGACCTTTTCAAAATATTATACAAACCAAATTAAATTAGTAATGTCATTTTAATATACTAAATATGACTTGAATTATTTTAAACTATATGATTCACGTATGTTTAAAAGAAAAATTATATCATAATAAGCCATAGAAGTTTATTTCATTGAACTAATTATTCTTCATATTATATATTGATATGTATAATATAAGATATATTCACTCGGTGGTATATATGCATGTATTTTTTAATCTTAGACATTTTAATGGAAACTTTTTATTTTGATCTGAATTCGATTCGAAACCTTGAACAATAAATGGATGTAAATCTGATTTAAATCCTAATTAAAGGTTTTCATGAATAACAAATCAATCTGAATATCAATCAATATTATAATATCTTCATACATTGGAAAGCCATAGTAAACTATCAGGATTTTTTTTTTTAAATAATCAATGACGAGAATAAAAAGAATCTTATTCATAACATCGTATGAACTATGAACCCATGCATATCCAGTTTATTAATTAATATATTTTCTTGTCAATTTAGCTCTTAACATAGTACGTCCACTTGATATCTTAAAAAATATCAATACATTTATGATACATTGACACTTGACACAGTTTTTGATTTATGAAATCTAGAAGCATGACTCCTACATTTTAACTTTAAAAATAAAAAAATTATAATACATTTGAATTATTTAATAAAAGACTTTGTCTTCCAAAACGATCCTAATAAATACCCATGTTATTTTAAGAAAGGAAGATCACACGTAACATTTTATTAGCATGTTTTTTTGTTTACATTTACACGAATTTAGAAAAGAAAAAGAAAAAATAATCAGGAGAATGACTATCCAACACATTTACCAGTACAAGTACCTAACTTTTTGCTACATACCAATTACAAGTACAGAGCCGACGAGAAAGAATCCTAAATATATATATTACAGATAACTAAACGCATATTAACCAACACATTTACCTAATATTTCATCATAAGTAGCATTAAATTAGAGATGCTAACAAGCCGAGTTAGCTTGAGTTAAGTGTAATTCAAATTCAACTCGGAAAAATAACAAGTTGAATTGACTCAAATTAAGAAGGCAAAACCAAGCTAACTCACTGACTCGAACTCAACTCACGAGTAACTTGAGTTTCGTAATTCCACTCGTAATCAGTGATCCTAATTACCTACCACATACTACTAGCGATCTGAGACTTCAAATTTTAAAATGTTAAATTGTTGATATATGTCATATTGTCATATGATGTGCGCAAAATATAAAAAAACAACATATGAGCAAAATTATTAAAGAAACACAATTAACCAGTCCACAATATTTTTATTTTTATTTTTATGGCAAAGTAGTCCGTAAACATTCGTTTATCAAAGAGTCAAAACAATTTAGTAGTTCATAGACTAATGAACAATTTGCGTACTCACATTAGGACAATTGGCGAAGAAATTATTGTGTGAGACATGAATGTTGATGTGATATCTCTACCTGTTGATTTGTTCATGAATGATTTAGTAGATGTAGTTAGGTGCGGCGGCTGATTTATAAAATTAGATTCTTGCTAGGAGGAGGTCTAGATATTAAGATACATAGGAATAGGTTTATTTCAACAAACTTATACTGATTACAAAAATGAGGGAACTTTTGTTTTCCTTGTAGTAGTAAAATTAGATTCCTTTTCCGAGAGAAGCAATGTAAAATAGTCATTCTGATTCTTTGTCTTGCTAATTTAAGAATAACAAGGGAAATTATGAGGTCTTAATTTGTTCGTTTAACTCTCTGATTTTTAAGACTGAATTCCGACATCAAAAGTTCATTCTGGTTCTTTATATAAAGCAAAAGTTCAAAAGATTTAAAAAAAAAAATTAAATTTTGATTAGTTGATGTATAATTCATTTTGAGTTAAGTTTATTTCATCTTAACCAACTCTTCTTGATTAGTTGATGTAAAGTTCCCGAGTAAAACACGTCTATTAATAAAGAAAGTTTTGGCAGCTGGGTTCGTAATTTATCATGAATACGCAGCATGACAATAATAGGCATATGTAACATCCAAGTTGATCATACTCTATATATACTTTGTGCAGTAGAAGCAAAAATGAAAAAAATGATGCCCTAATTTAAAAAAAATAAATAGAGAGAGAGAGAGAGAGAGAGTTTTGGCAAAAACAATGCAACGAGTAAAATATTTTGTTTTTAACCATCAATTACGAACTTAATAAAAAATGGTATTAGAGAGAATCTCATAGAAACCACAAGTCATGATTCTTTTTTAAAATTAGAGTGTAGATTTTATCCACATTTCTTTCTTGATCACTTGAATCTCACAAAAAAAGATCTAATATTGTTGTACAAGGATATTAAATAAATTTTTAAGAGGATGAATTTACTTGACTTTATAAGAACAAAA
>JARJHM010001445.1:0-27522 GCA_033356055.1 Carex pumila | reverse complement strand
ACTTGAATGATTATAATAATATTTTATTTGTATATAATTAGTATATTATTATTAATAATTACTGTTAGTATATAATTATATAATTAATATCTTATATTATTAATATTCTTTTATTAATAATTATTATGTTATATTGTTAATATATTAAATTAATTATTATATAATATTGTAATATATTATCGTTATTATTAATATATTAATATTGTGTAATTAGTATCTTATTAACTATATATAACTATATAATAAATATGTATATTGTTAATATATTAAATAATTATTATAATAATATTATAATATTTTATAGTTATTATTAATATATTAATATTATATAATTAGTATCTTATATTATTATAATTATGTAATTAATATTTTATATTATTAATATATTATACTATATAATTAGTATCTTATTATAAATAATTAACTAATTTAGGCTTTCAAAACTTTAGTTCTCTACCATTTCTAACCAAACAAGAAATAGTTTAAGCTATAATTTAATTTTAGACTTCAATCAAATATAAATAATTTAGATCGACCTAAATTGGAATAACCAATTTAGATCACAACTAAACATGGGTAAGTCTTGCATGCTTAATCTACGTTGCCGAACAGCCCCCCATGATTAATTTTGTAGAAACTAGAAAGAAATAATTGAACCGGATTCAATACACCTCCGGACCTCTTCAAAGCTCAATAACTATTTGGGCCGTCTAATGCAATCCGCCAAAGGCCCCATTCGACCTTTCTTGGACCTGGGTGTCAGATAGCTACGAATTATTTTAAATTATTTTTGAATCACAAATTTTTTTATCTGAAGCAACCAATCTCAAATAATTCATTTGTGACTGTGGCCCGTAGTACGTAGTGTTGTTTGAGACATTAATGGAAGCAGCACAATTAAGTGTGATGGAGATGGGGTATCGAGTATCGAATAAGTACTTATTACCTTGGATTCCCTGCGTGCGCACGTGAGACCTCACCTCAGCAGTCAGCTCTCGTCTCTAAAGGCCTTTAAGGGTAAGGGCCTAATTAAGGCTGGCTTAGCATGCTGTCAGCACACGTCACGTGCCGGCACCATGCACTGGCCACTGCCAATTTGATCAGCTTCACTTTGGAGACTTGCCGCGTGTGCAATCTTTTTTTTTTTCCTATACAAATTAATTAATTAAGTTGGTTGGTTGCATGCACACGTGCGACAGTGCACATGGATGGACATGGGCATGGGCATGGGCATGGGCCGGACTGCCGGAGGTGCCATTTTAACGGTTCAAAACTGAACAGGGAAGGTATTTTTTTTTATTTATTTAATGCCCAAGGGCAGAGCAGAGCAGATTCCAATTAAAAAACAATTAAGATGTAGCGGGTGGGTCACTCGCAAGGGGAAGGGAAGGGACGGAAAGGGAAGGGAAGGGAAGGGTAGCGAAGGGAAGGGAGTAGTATCTTCAAATTTTAAAGATCCAATATAATTAATTATATTAAAGAGAAATGATCTTAATTGGGAAACTAACTAACTAGCTAGCTAGCATCAATAATTAAAATTCTGATCTCCAATTAATGAAAGATTAATTAGATGAATAATTAAGATGGGCATATATATATATATCCTCGGAGTGTTGCAATTGATGACCCGCCTGGTGGAAGAAAACGTAGAAGCACTACAAATGAAGATGCATGGTTATATATTGCATTAAATTTAATGGATATTGGAAATTAATCTATATATATATATATATATATATATATATATATATCGATCCATCGATTCAGGATGCAGATCTAAGGTCCGTTTGACCGTGAATCTTGGTCAAGGCCGACAAAGTGGTGTTTAGGAAGTACAAACATTAAAAAACAAAATATATATTAATTAGAAAGCATCATCTTTATTTATTTATTCCCGTCTTTTAAGTTGTGTATATATATATATATATGAAAACTATCTATCTTTTTGAAAGATATATAATTAATTAATAACATGATGATATTAATTATGTGCGTGTGTCAATACAAAAATATGTCAGCGCTTTCAAAATTTTACCATAATTATAATATCGGTCCGGATCGATGAGGACCAATTTAAACGAAATTAGCACCAAATTTTGGTTCTAGATCATCGTAGCTAGTGAAACAAAAGAGATTTAACAAAAATAGAAAAGAATAATTGAAACAAAAGAGAATAAATTATGTAGATATGAAATTTGTAGCCTCTCACAGAGAATATTAGTCACTATATATATATATATATATAGTTTATAGACAATTAATGCCATTAACCTCAAGTTTTAGTTTTAATGAAAAAAATGGAGAAACTTTTGACAGAAGAGAGAAAGAACAAGCGTGCAAACAGAAAAGAAAGTACTGTCCTACTGTGACATCAAAATTAACAATTAATAAAAAAAAAATGCATAAAATATGAATTATTGCCAGAAGTAGTGTTTCAGAAGTTTGGCAAGAAGATGCATGCATGGGACATTAATTAATTTCGGTTTATATTGAAACGGCCGGGACCAATTAAATTCCGGTTAAATTTGTTTGCTATATATATATATATCTGATAATCTGATATGATATCCCTGATCTCTTTCCCTTTTTCCAACCCCACCCTGAGCGTGCGCCATCCTATTAATTATATAATATATATATATATATATATATATATATGTTTTCTTTTCTGGTTGGAAAATAATAAGAACATATATATATAGCGATCGAAAAAGGTATAATTGACTTGTACAGATCGAAATTTCATCAGTAACATTTCAATGAATGAATTGCAACCAAATCGATAGTGGAATTTGGTATCGAAATTTGTTGGTCTGACAATCAACCAATAACAAATTAATTAAGGAGACAATCCTTGTGAGTTGTGAGGACCAATTAATAAAGAAATAAATTAAGGACACGAATTAAATTAAAGATTAATTTAAAAAGCAAAACCCAAGGCACTTCCACTAAGCTTGTGTGACCCGAGACGATCGAGGAAACGCTAGCAGGAGTAGCAACACATGAATACAAACACAAATACAAAGGAAAGGAGGAATCAAAGCACCTTGGTTTCGGGAATTCCCCACCCTAATTAATTCAATTGCATTTCATTTCTTTATAACTGCAAATCTTAGCTTGCACCCAGTTTAGTTAATGAGAAAAGGTTATGATCCACAGACATTTGTCCACAGTTTGTCCACAACCTTATCCACTCTCTAGTTCAACTGCATTTAACTGCCTCTGGTCCCCTCCTTATAATGGCAACTCAAATTCGCGTATATAAACTTTTCTTCTCTGATCGTCTCTTTCCTTTTTTTTAATCTTATTTTCAAAACCTTCTTCCCAATCAGATTTTTTTCTAGCCATTTCCTTTCTATTTTTCTTCGCGATTTCATTGAAACTATTGTCGCTACTGAAATTGTCCCTACTGAAGAAGCTTTAGGTGTGGCTTAAAAACCTTCATTCCAGATCTGTTTCTTCCCGATCTTATTTTTTTATTGCTGAGGCGATTTTCCTTCGCGATTTCTCTCCTCATTCTCTCTCCTCTGTCCGACTAATTGTGAATTTTGAATTCAATTTTAACTTCCATCTGTAAACTTCGTTGATCCCTAATTCTAAAGATGTGATACTGATACAAATTTTCACAGCCTCTCTTCACTGATCGATTCTTTGTGCCCTCACTTCTCACTGTGCAATGACTTAATTTCATGACAACAAACTCCAAATCGGCCATGGTGCTCCATTTCTCCGCTGATTTCTTTGATAATTCTCTCAATTGCTTTATGGATATATCTCAGTTGGTTTTGTTATAAAATTTGGATTTAAATATGCATCGATTAGAATGTTTAATTTATCTTTCCCAATTCCTGACAGATGAATAAATCAAACTCAATTTGAATCAGACATTTTCTTTTTTCTTATATAATATGCTTATGACATTTTTCATCTCTGAAAAATCATTTTTCAGTAGATACGATGCACAATGGATCACTGAAAATTCCTTCTCCAATCTCTGAAGTTGTTTTTGTTGAAGAGCACGGCAAAATTCAAATCTAGTAAGTTATTTCTGTTAAATTTGTTGTTTTCATTGTATGTAGTAACAGATCTAGTATTTCAAATAAAATCTGGATAAAAGAGATGATAGAGAGGATATGGAGTATTGATATGTTAATTTTACTGTATTGCCCCGTTAATTTTATAGTATTCATCTTGTAAAAATCTAGAGGAAATAAATGATAGAGAGGCGATATGGACTATTAATCTGTTAATTTTACAGTATTTATCTTGTCATTTTACAATATTCATCTTGTAGAAATTTGGAAGAAAGAGATGATAGATAAGCGATATGGAGTATTGATCTGTTAATTTTATAGTATTGGCCCGTTAATTTTACAGTATTCATCTTGTCATTTTACATGATTCATCTTGTGAAAATCTAGAGGAAAGAGATGATAGAAAGACGATATGGAGTATTGATTTGTTAATTTTACAGTATTCATCTTGTGAAAATCTGAAAGAAAGAGATGATAGAGAGGCTTCTTACTCATCCGAACAATATTCAATTGAAAATTTTATTGTATACAAGATTCAATTTTACAGCTCTGTTGATTCAATTTTACAGTATACAAGATTCAATTGTAAATTTGAATGTATAGAAGATTCAATTTTACAGTATACAAGATTCAATTTTACAAGATTCAATTTTATAATATACAATATTTAATTTTACAGTATACAAGATGCAACCCAATGCGGACGCTAATAATTAACTCTAACTACCAATAACCGCTAATAACTAACTCTAACTGCCAATAACTTCATATAACTGTAATTTCCGAAAGCACAGTTTGAAAGTATATTTATTTTGTCCTGTTGTGCAAGTTGCAATCTTTTTCTAACTATCATGGTACCACTTCAAATAGTTGCTAGATGTTTTGTGATTAACTGATATATTGTATAATTATACAGCATGTAGAAATAATTTTACAGTATTCGCGCAAGTCAAAGCTGTGGACAATTGACGCTTCTTTAGTTAATACCTATTAATTGTCGCTTCATCACTCAAACATACAAATTAATATTCACTACTACTTGTGTTCAAACTTAATTAGGTACATTAATTGATACAAGTACACGCCATTTTAATGTAATTAATACATGATCCATTTAATTAGCTATACATACATATATAATTAAATTTTATATGTATCACTATCACTAACTAACGGGGGTTCTAACGGGGGCTGCATTACAAAAAACCTTGGTTTAAAAATTTGAGCAGCATAGCCGAGGAGAGAGAGCTTCGTCTTAAGTTGGAATATTGCTTTTAAAAGGATGCGAAGCACTAGAAAACAGCATCCACGTTCTCCTCACCCTCTTCTCTCTCTTTTTTTCGTTTTTTTTTTTGTCCTCTTCGCTCCTCTTTCTCTCTCTTGCTCTTCCAAACCAATGTTTTCTATTGCAAATTTTAGACTTTTATTAGCTTTATGAGCCTATACTCTAGTAGTTAAATGAACCTCTGACTTCTAGCAACCCTTTCCATAAATACACTCCAACAGAGCGCTCTATCTTTCTCTCTTCCTCTTTGCAATAATATCAGAGTTGAATTGCTATTAGCATGGTAAGAATCATTTCTCTTTTTACCTGATCTAGTGCTTAGGTACCTTTTTCTCTGAGTCTGAGTTGATATGTTTACTGTGCTAGCTATCTATGCTGCATACCAGCTTCTATTATCTGCATCTCTCTTTAACTATATTAATTACCAGCAATTGCACCAATCTCAGTATATATCTCACTAGCTGTGACATAATTAAAAACCTCTCTTAATTATTTCTTCTTTATGCTTAATGAGATGTTGAGCAAAATATGTTGATATTAATTAATTATCTTGTTTATGATAGGCGGAATGGAAGCCAACATGGTTAGAGGCCCTAAACACGCAGAGATTTTTCATACCTTGCTCTTATCATGTGAATTCAAGAAAAAATGAGAAAAACATTTGCTGCATAGATTGTTGCACCAGTATTTGCCCGCACTGCGTTACTTTACACCCGAACCCATCGTCTTCTTCAGTGCGACGATATGTCTACCATGATGTTGTCAGACTTGAAGATCTCGAAAAACTCATTAACTGCTCCAATGTTCAGGTCAGTGAAAGAATATATATATTTAATTAGCATAAGTTGTAGCTAGACGAACATCACACAATTTAGAGTCAAATTTTAATGCTGTCTGTTACTTTAATTTGTCAATGAAATGTTAAGTGTATATAGTTTCATCTAGTTAATTATATATATAAATATATATATAATATATAAATCCAAGCAATTGAGTAAAATTAACTCATAATAAAAAAAATTGAGTGCCTTACTTTAATTAATTATTGTGATTTTGTAGTCAAACACAATAAATAGGCTCGAAGGTAGTATTTCTAAAGAAGAGGGCCCCAAAATAGGCGAATCTAGGGGTCCGGCAACATATGCACCTCATGTGATAGGTGCCTTCAAGAGCCTTATATCCATTGCTCCCTTGGTTGTAAGGTACGTAATTCATTCATATATATATTAATGCCATACATGCATGCAACTTCAAAATTCATGTCAAACTGCATGTTGCCATATATATTATTTTTCTGAGTCTGACCATGCATGCATGCATTTTGATGTTAATTATAGGTAGATTATATTCTGCGGTATCAGAAAGACCTGTCGCCGTATTTAAAACCATGCAAGACACTTCAATTGAGTCCTGATTTCTTCATCCCTCATGACAGTACCGATGAAGAAGCATATGAAACCACCCATTCCACACTCATTGAAGGTGAAGGTGAAGGTGAAGGTGAAGGTGAAGGTGAAGGTGAAGAGTCGATGACCTCGTCAGACTCAGATAACCTTAGCATGCCACCTATGGAATTTGCAAAAAAGAAAAGGAGCGGTCTATACATTTGCGGGAGGTCAGCTAGTAGCCGATTCTCCATGAAGGTCGACATAATGAGTTCAACCATGAGCAAAAGGAAAGGGCACCCCTAGAAGATCTCCCTCTGCTAATTAAAAGAGATCAACTACTTCAATATAATTCATTTCTCTCATCTTTTTTCAACTTTAATTAATTTCCCTCCATGCCAAGAGCTAGCTTCTTCTTGATCGATCATGATTAATTATTTAATTAATTAATTAATTAATAATTAATTAATTAGGAGTTCCTCGATCATGTACGTATATCTATAATTAATTAAAGATTTACTATTAGCAATCAACTATATAGTCAGCTCCGTCTGGATGTGGCATGAACTTTTAATTAATTAGATGCTTTTAATAGTTTTATTATCTAATAAAAATCTTCAGTTGATCCAACCTTAAACTAATACATATATAAATAAATAAATAATAGTCTATTATATGGTTATCATGCATGATAGAATAGATAAGAACGTCATGTGTAATGGACGCACTATCAAAGTTATAATTATTGGAGCATCAATTACATGCTTTCAACCAAGGCAAGGACCAATTAAGTTTTCATAAATTAATTAGCTAGCTAGTGTATCAAAAACTAGGTCGAGAGTTAGTATAATATTAATTGTACAGACACAAAGACTCAAAATTGATTATAAGGGGCTAGCGAAACAAGTTTGAGCATCAAAATCAATTAATATAATTTTTTTCTTTGTTTTTACATAACTTTCCTATCTATAGTCTTAAACCATTATATAAAGTAACAAGATCTGGGTACAGATAATACATTGTTTTTTGGTGTCCCGTTTTGAAAGGACTTATGTATGATACCAAGATGTTGTATTTAATTTGTATTCCTAGATAAGACTCAAATTAGAAACATATTGTTCTAATAAACTGAATTTAGGTTATTAATAACCTGAATTCTCATGGAAATAAATTAAATCGAAGGGCTTTAAGACTGACCTCGGATTCAAATTGGGGGCAATTCTTATAATGTAAAATTATGAAGCGTCATATATATACAGCATTAGTTTTTTTTTTTTTTAGGTTAGCAGCTTTAATGCTACTAACTTTCGATTGATTAAAAAAGTATTTACAACGAGTCAAGCGACTCTAATTCCTAAATCTATTCTTTATTCTCACGAAATCCTTCAAATTACTCAAAATTATTCTAATCGCCCTTAATCACCCTCTAAATTCTTAGGATCTACTTTTTAATTAGATCTACTTTCTCATCTTACATATATACACTCATGAATTGAAATTTGCTGCAATCCTTGGCTCGTGAATAGTATTTCTGAAATCCCTGAAATTCTAAATCCAGCCGTTCAATTTTTCCTCTACACATATCTCAAATAGCTAAATTTTCTATGCACACATCTCAAAATAGTTTAACAGCTGGATTCGAAAAAACAAAGATTTCAGGAACACTGTTCACAGCCAGAACTTCAATAGATTCATTTCCATACACTCATAATCACTCTAATACCTTAATCTCATCTCGTCTCCATGTCCGGATCCACTCTTCCAACTGTCATCGCACTCCGACAACCGGATCTACTCACCGTCGTGCTCCAATCAAGATGAGACTCTACGCGTTGAGGCTCCGATGATACCGCACTTTCGGCTCCGCTCGGCTTCAATTCTCCTCTCTCTCTCACATTCTCCTCTCCGCTCGAGAAGATAGTATCGAGAAAGAGGAAAGGTGTTGTATTGAGAATGAAGTCTACGAGGAATGAAAAGGATAAAGTTGAAAGGAGTTGAGAAGAGAGAAAACAGAGGTGGCATGCTGTCAAACCCTAAGTTTGTGGATCGCCCAAAATTTCTCTCTCTATAGCATTAGTTGCATTATATATCTCAATTTGTTATACTTTCTCTAATAATAGAGGGCCGTTATCTGTTTGAATTTCATAGCACGTAAATCTAATTAGGTTAATTACATCAGTTTGTAAGTACGTCTATATATATATATATATACCAATAGTAGTATGTTTAGAACCTTATCCACCTCTGCCACTTCAAACTAAATTAAGGAATAAAATAAACTACATCAGGTAGATGATAAATAAATAAATAATAATGATAGCAATAACACAAAAAAATTAAAAAATAATAAACACTAAATATAAAAAAAGATTGATCATGTGGTGTCTAGCTAGAGGTATAAAATACATTTCTCAACAGAGGGTACCATCAAATTAACATGGTTTTGACAAAACTTAACATTTGTAAATTAGCTGTAGCAAACTAATTAAAAACTTCTGAAGAATTTTGGCTATTAATAACTTGATAATTTCGTAAAAAGAACTAAAGTTAATTACTTAAGTGTGTTGATCAGCTTTAAATTTCAATATATATATATATATATATATATATATATATATATATGAGGAGGGATCAAATGACACCATTTTTTGGTGACATGGAATGACACCGTCCATTTTCAAAGTCCAAACAGTCGATCCAAACTGTTCAACTTGATGGATATGTTAAAATGTGCTTACAGATCAAATTTTACATTTTTCTGAATTTTTTTTTGGTTTATTTAGAGGGGTTCAAAAATTCAACGGTCTGAATATAGCGATTTTGTTAAATACTTAATAAATAGTAAAAAAATTCAGAAAAATGTAAAATTTGATTTCCAAGTTACTCTTAATTATTCATCATATTGAACGGTTTGGATCGACTATTTGGATTTTGAAATTTCAAAAATGGACATTGTCACACCATGTCACCAAAATAGTGGTGTAATCCGATCCCTCCTCTATATATATATATATATATATATATAGAGTAAGCCTACGCTACTTCGACGAATTAAATGAGTTGTTTAATTCGCGCTCATATCTCTAGTTTCGAAGTTAAAATAGCCTATCCAAGCCGTTAGATGTTAATCTATATTAAAATGTGCTTGGAGACCAAATTTTACTTTTTTTGGAATTTTTTTACTATTTATTAAGATGGTTTGAAAATTGCTGTTTTTAATGGTGCAGAATTTTATAGAAACAGCGATTTTAAACCATCTTAATAAATATGTAAAAAAAATATCCAAAAAATATAAAATTTGGTCTCCAAGCACATTTTAATATAGATTAAACATCTAACGATTTGGATCGGTTATTTGGACTTCGAAACTAGAGATATGAGCGCGAATTAAACAACTCAATTAATTCGCGAAGTAGCGTAGCCTACTCTATATGTATATATATATATATATATTTATGAGATAGGCTACGTGAGGTTGCGAAGTAAAACGCGTTTCTACTTCACAGGCCGTATTTTCATTTTGAAAGTTCAAACGACCGATCAGAACCGTTAAATCTTTAATCCATATTGAAATGTGCTTGAAACTAAATTTTACATTTTTTGAAATTTTTTTACTATTTATTAAGCATGTTTGAAAAATGTTGTTTTGCTTGAACAGTAAAAAACAGTTAAAGATTTCTTGGACATCAGATCAGCGACTTTCAAAATTGCTTAATAAATAGTAAAAAAATTCCAAAAAATATAAAATTTGGTCTCCAAGCACATTTCAATGTGGAGATAAGATGAACGGTTTCGATCAACGTCTTGAACTTTAAAATTACAAAATATAAGTGTGAAGTAAAATAGTAGCTTTACTTCGCAACTCACCGTAGCCCACCTCTCTCTCTCTCTCTCTCTATATATATATATATATATATATATATATATATATATATATATATATTTTGTCCACGTACAATGCAATTAATGTTAAAATAAAAAATCCATCACAAATTAATAAATGAGTTCATCGATCAGCTTAATTTCCTTGTACAAACATCACTTATATATATTTTGACGTCAACCTTTAAGTAATTTGATGAAAACTTACGACTGAATTGATAATACTCAGAAAGTTAAGGACTGAAATGAAAATTGCAAAGTCAATCCCGGAACAAGAGCTAGCAGTGAAAATATATATAATGCTTACAAAACAAGTGTGAATTAAGTCCTTGGAAGATTCAAAAGCAAAGCCCTAGGAGAGACCAATGAAATATTACTCAAAAGAGGTCTTGTTGGGTTTTGACATTTGTCTGACTTGATCATGCAGCAATGCAAGGGGAAGCGTGAAGTGTAGCTAGTGAATTAATTAATGCCAGTTTAAAACAAAAGAATTGATACTACTTAATGACACAGATCTAGAGAGCATTAGATTATACCATCCATGTTATATATTCTAGTTTAATTTGATTAATAAAATTGCTCTGAGTTAATTAGCTAGCTATTCTGACATTAATTATGTCGTCCTCTAAATACATATGCATACTAGTATTATACCCGTGCGTTGCAATGAGACATGTTATAAGAAACAAATACATCAATAAAACTAATAAATATTTAAAAATTAAAACATATCTTAATAGAAAATTTATATGATTATATATTTTTAATTAACTTTAATCGTGGCCTCTGATAACAATTTGATGATGTGATGATTATTTATTTTTAAGTACCAATGGCATCAAATAATAGCTCGATTCAAATCTAATATTAAATATTAGACAACAATTCAATATCAATATATAATATGATATAAAAAAACATAAATAAAAAGTGTTATCGTGTGTATGTATAGAATACACACACATATTATAAGAGAAATATATATTCACATACACGTTCCAATTTATATTCTTCTTCTTTTTTGTTTCCAATTTTAGAATATATATACACGCACATTGATATATTTTATATTGGAAATATATTCTAAATTGCCAACACTATGTATAGAAATAAAGAAGAATGAAACAAAGAAATAAGAAAATGGAAGGTGAAGTCTTCTCAATTGAAAAAGAGAAATATGAAAACAAATAAATATATTGCTAAATTTCAAAATTTGTTCAATTTTAATTGTAACGTATCGTGTGGCAGCACATGTAATGAGTATGTTTTTAACTAAATTTAGACTTCTATACATAAAACATATGCATTTAATCAAAAGAAAAAAAAATTATGTAATTAAAGGGCTGAGATTAAATCCGAAGTTTCACCTTTCAATCGTAGCCGTTGGCAGATCGAACACCCGACGTGCTTAATAATATAATGGAGATATAAGCAAACAATTTTGATCCCTCTAAAATTTCAATTAGTGCAAAAGAAAGAAGAAGAAATTAAAAACAGACAGGCTTAATTAATATCTTAATTGATCATGAGTAATTATATATACTTTAGAATCCATAATCTGTTAATTAACTGAAAAATATCTCAAATAAATCATTTATCTCATGCTAATCGACTATTTAATTAGCTAGATTAAAGACAATTATACAATTGGAATATTTAGGTAGGGATAAATGAGAACATTGCATTTAGGGTCCATAAGGGCAATTAAAAAGCTAGCTAGCTAGTGGTGCTTTACACATTAAACTATAATTTAATTCAATAGGGTTAATTAAGAACAACTCTGCACTTGGAAGTAGAATTTTGTAATTAATTAATGGAGACTCGCAACCATTGGTAATTGTGTGACATCTCAGACCAGATGTGTAATTAATATTTTCATAAGAGAGATTAATTGTAATTTGTGAGTGAGTAGAGATTGCCAAAACAAAATTGTTGTTTAATTAGTCTCGAGATCTGGTTTCAATAAAAAAAATTCTAGTAAGTTCCTCAAATGAACTTTAGATATAATTTAATTTACTTAATTATAGGTCGGTATATATGATTAAACTTTGATACCAAGTTTCTACTATATATGAGGCCAAAATTAAGCTTCAATTTTAAAAGTAACTAGCTATATATATATATACTAGTATCATACCCGCGTTGCAACGGGACATATTATAAGAAACAAATATATCAATAAAAAAATAACTATTTAAAAATTAAAATACATGTTAATAGAAAATTTATATGATTATGTATTTTTAATTAACTTTAATCGTGACCTCTGATAACAATTTGATGATGTGATGATTCTTTTTTTTAATTATCAATGGTATCAAATAATAGCTCAATTTGAATCTAATATTAAATACCATACAACAATTCAATATCAATATATAATATGATATCAAAAAACATAAATAAAAAGTGTTATCGTGTGTATGTATAGAATATATACACACACACATATTATAAGAGAAATATATTCACACACATGTTTCAATTTATATTCTTCTTTGTTTCCAATTTATAGAATACACACACACACACACACACATTGATATATTATATAGTGGAAATATATTCTAAATTGCCCACACCAATATGTATAGAAACAAAGAAAGAGGAGAAATAGAAGTAAGGAAACAAAAAAATAAGAAAATGAAAGGTAGAGTTTTCTCAATTGAAGATGAGAAATATGGAAATAAAGAAATAAGAAAACAGATAAATATATGGTTAAATTTCAGAATTTGTTCAATTTTAATTGTAACGTATCTGTGGCAGCACATGTAGTGGGTATGTTTTTAACTAAATTTAGACTTCTATACATAAAAAGATGCATTAATTAAAAGAAGACAAATTATGTAATTGAAGGGCTGAGATTAAATCCAAAGTTTCACCTTTCAATCGTAGCTGTTGGCGGATCGGATACCCAACATGCTAATAATAGAATATAGAGATAGGCTAATGTGCTTTCGGTAGCATATGGGTTGAAATACACACGGTCCAAATTTAAAATTTCAAAATTCAAAAAGTCGACCTAAACCGTTCATCTTGTTCTCCATATTAATATGTGCTTGGAGACCAAATTTTATATTTTTATGAATTTGTTTACTATTTATTAAGCCACTTTGAAAATAGTTGATCAAACGGTTTTACTGTTTTGTTAAGCCACCATTGGATCAGCAATTTTCAAAGTGGCTTAATAAATAGTAAAAAAATTCAGAAAAATGTAAAATTTGGTCTCCAAGCATATATTAATATGGAGAACAAAATAAACGGTTCAGATCGACTTTTTGAATTTTGAAATTTCAAATTTTGACCGTGTGTATTTCGGCCCATATGCTACCGAAAGCACATTAGCCTAGCTCTATATCTATTATTAAGCATGTTGGGTATCCGATCCGCCAACAGCTACGATTGAAAGGTGAAACTTTGGATTTAATCTCAGCCCTTCAATTACATAATTTGTCTTCTTTTAATTAAATGCATCTATTTTATGTATAGAAGTCTAAATTTAGTTAAAAACATACCCACTACATGTGCTGCCACACGATACGTTACAATTAAAATTGAACAAATTCTGAAATTTAACCATATATTTATCTGTTTTCTTATTTCTTTATTTCCATATTTCTCATCTTCAATTGAGAAAACTCTACCTTTCATTTTCTTATTTTTTTTGTTTCCTTACTTCTATTTCTCCTCTTTCTTTGTTTCTATACATATTGGTGTGGGCAATTTAGAATATATTTCCACTATATAATATATCAATGTGTGTGTGTGTGTGTGTGTATTCTATAAATTGGAAACAAAGAAGAATATAAATTGAAACATGTGTGTGAATATATATTTCTCTTATAATATGTGTGTGTGTGTATATATTCTATACATACACACGATAACACTTTTTATTTATGTTTTTTGATATCATATTATATATTGATATTGAATTGTTGTATGGTATTTAATATTAGATTCAAATTGAGCTATTATTTGATACCATTGATAATTAAAAAAAAAGAATCATCACATCATCAAATTGTTATCAGAGGTCACGATTAAAGTTAATTAAAAATACATAATCATATAAATTTTCTATTAACATGTATTTTAATTTTTAAATAGTTATTATTTTTATTGATATATTTGTTTCTTATAATATGTCCCGTTGCAACGCACGGGTATGATACTAGTATATATATATATAGCTAGTTACTTTTAAAATTGAAGCTTAATTTTGGCCTCATATATAGTAGAAACTTGGTATCAAAGTTTAATCATATATACCGACCTATAATTAAGTAAATTAAATTATATCTAAAGTTCATTTGAGGAACTTACTAGAATTTTTTTTATTGAAACCAGATCTCGAGACTAATTAAACAACAATTTTGTTTTGGCAATCTCTACTCACTCACAAATTACAATTAATCTCTCTTATGAAAATATTAATTACACATCTGGTCTGAGATGTCACACAATTACCAATGGTTGCGAGTCTCCATTAATTAATTACAAAATTCTACTTCCAAGTGCAGAGTTGTTCTTAATTAACCCTATTGAATTAAATTATAGTTTAATGTGTAAAGCACCACTAGCTAGCTAGCTTTTTAATTGCCCTTATGGACCCTAAATGCAATGTTCTCATTTATCCCTACCTAAATATTCCAATTGTATAATTGTCTTTAATCTAGCTAATTAAATAGTCGATTAGCATGAGATAAATGATTTATTTGAGATATTTTTCAGTTAATTAACAGATTATGGATTCTAAAGTATATATAATTACTCATGATCAATTAAGATATTAATTAAGCCTGTCTGTTTTTAATTTCTTCTTCTTTCTTTTGCACTAATTGAAAATTTTAGAGGGATCAAAATTGTTTGCTTATATCTCCATTATATTATTAAGCACGTCGGGTGTTCGATCTGCCAACGGCTACGATTGAAAGGTGAAACTTCGGATTTAATCTCAGCCCTTTAATTACATAATTTTTTTTTCTTTTGATTAAATGCATATGTTTTATGTATAGAAGTCTAAATTTAGTTAAAAACATACTCATTACATGTGCTGCCACACGATACGTTACAATTAAAATTGAACAAATTTTGAAATTTAGCAATATATTTATTTGTTTTCATATTTCTCTTTTTCAATTGAGAAGACTTCACCTTCCATTTTCTTATTTCTTTGTTTCATTCTTCTTTATTTCTATACATAGTGTTGGCAATTTAGAATATATTTCCAATATAAAATATATCAATGTGCGTGTGTATATATATTCTATAAATTGGAAACAAAAAAGAAGAAGAATATAAATTGGAACGTGTATGTGAATATATATTTCTCTTATAATATGTGTGTGTATTCTATACATACACACGATAACACTTTTTATTTATGTTTTTTTATATCATATTATATATTGATATTGAATTGTTGTCTAATATTTAATATTAGATTTGAATCGAGCTATTATTTGATGCCATTGGTACTTAAAAATAAATAATCATCACATCATCAAATTGTTATCAGAGGCCACGATTAAAGTTAATTAAAAATATATAATCATATAAATTTTCTATTAAGATATGTTTTAATTTTTAAATATTTATTAGTTTTATTGATGTATTTGTTTCTTATAACATGTCTCATTGCAACGCACGGGTATAATACTAGTATGCATATGTATTTAGAGGACGACATAATTAATGTCAGAATAGCTAGCTAATTAACTCAGAGCAATTTTATTAATCAAATTAAACTAGAATATATAACATGGATGGTATAATCTAATGCTCTCTAGATCTGTGTCATTAAGTAGTATCAATTCTTTTGTTTTAAACTGGCCATTAATTAATTCACTAGCTACACTTCACGCTTCCCCTTGCATTGCTGCATGATCAAGTCAGACAAAATGTCAAAAACCAACAAGACCTCTTTTGAGTAATATTTCATTGGTCTCTCCTAGGGCTTTGCTTTTGAATCTTCCAAGGACTTAATTCACACTTGTTTTGGTAAGCATTATATATATTTTCACTGCTAGCTCTTGTTCCGGGATTGACTTTGCAATTTTCATTTCAGTCCTTAAACTTTCTGAGTATTATCAATTCAGTCGTAAGTTTTCATCAAATTACTTAAAGGTTGACGTCAAAATATATATAAGTGATGTTTGTACAAGGAAATTAAGCTGATCGATGAACTCATTTATTAATTTGTGATGGGATTTTTTATTTTAACATTAATTGCATTGTACGTGGACAAAATATATATATATATATATATATATATATATATATATATATATATAGAGAGAGAGAGAGAGAGAGGTGGGCTACGGTGAGTTGCGAAGTAAAGCTACTATTTTACTTCACACTTATATTTTGTAATTTTAAAGTTCAAGACGTTGATCGAAACCGTTCATCTTATTCTCCACATTGAAATGTGCTTGGAGACCAAATTTTATATTTTTTGGAATTTTTTTACTATTTATTAAGCAATTTTGAAAGTCGCTGATCTGATGGTCCAGAAAATTTTACTGTTTTTTACTGTTCACAGCAAAACAACATTTTTCAAAAATGCTTAATAAATAGTAAAAAAATTTCAAAAAATGTAAAATTTAGTTTCCAAGCACATTTCAATATGGATTAAAGATTTAACGGTTCGGATCGGTCGTTTGAACTTTCAAAATGAAAATACGGCGTGAAGTAGAAACGCGTTTTACTTCGCAACTCACCGTAGCCTATCTCATAAATATATATATATATATATATATATAGAGTAAGGCTACGCTACTTCGCGAATTAAATGAGTTGTTTTAATTCGCGCTCATATCTCTAGTTTCGAAGTCCAAATAACCGATCCAAATCGTTAGATGTTTAATCTATATTAAAATGTGCTTGGAGACCAAATTTTATATTTTTTGGATTTTTTTTACTATTTATTAAGATGGTTTAAAAATCGCTGTTTCTATTAAAATTCTGCACCATTAAAAAACAGCAATTTTCAAACCATCTTAATAAATAGTAAAAAAATTCCAAAAAATGTAAAATTTGGTCTCCAAGCACATTTTAATATAGATTAAACATCTAACGGTTTGGATCGGCTATTTAAACTTCGAAACTAGAGATATGAGCGCGAATTAAAACAACTCATTTAATTCGCGAAGTAGCGTAGGCTTACTCTATATATATATATATATATATATATAGAGGAGGGATCGGATTACACCACTATTTTGGTGACATGGTGTGACAATGTCCATTTTTGAAATTTCAAAATCCAAATAGTCGATCCAAACCGTTCAATATGATGAATATATTAAGAGTAACTTGGAAATCAAATTTTACATTTTTCTGAATTTTTTTACTATTTATTAAGTATTTAACAAAATCGCTATATTCAGACCGTTGAATTTTTGAACCCCTCTAAATAAACCAAAAAAAAATTCAGAAAAATGTAAAATTTGATCTGTAAGCACATTTTAACATATCCATCAAGTTGAACAGTTTGGATCGACTGTTTGGACTTTGAAAATGGACGGTGTCATTCCATGTCACCAAAAAATGGTGTCATTTGATCCCTCCTCATATATATATATATATATATATATATATATATATATATTTGAAATTTAAGCTGATCAACACACTTAAGTAATTAACTTTAGTTCTTTTTACGAAATTATCAAGTTATTAATAGCCAAAATTCTTCAGAAGTTTTAATTAGTTTGCTACAGCTAATTTACAAATGTTAAGTTTTGTCAAAACCATGTTAATTTGATGGTACCTCTGTTGAGAAATGTATTTTATACCTCTAGCTAGACACCACATGATCAATCTTTTTTATATTAGTGTTTATTATTTTTTAATTTTTTTGTGGTTATTGCTATCATTATTATTTATTTATTTATCATCTACCTGATGTAGTTTATTTTATGCCTTAATTTAGTTTGAAGTGGCAGAGGTGGATAAGGTTCTAAACATACTACTATTGGTATATATATATATATATATAGACGTACTTACAAACTGATGTAATTAACCTAATTAGATTTACGTGCTATGAAATTCAAACAGATAACGGCCCTCTATTATTAGAGAAAGTATAACAAATTGAGATATATAATGCAACTAATGCTATAGAGAGAGAAATTTTGGGCGATCCACAAACTTAGGGTTTGACAGCATGCCACCTCTGTTTTCTCTCTTCTCAACTCCTTTCAACTTTATCCTTTTCATTCCTCGTAGACTTCATTCTCAATACAACACCTTTCCTCTTTCTCGATACTATCTTCTCGAGCGGAGAGGAGAATGTGAGAGAGAGAGGAGGAATTGAAGCCGAGCGGAGCCGAAAGTGCGGTATCATCGGAGCTCAACGCGTAGAGTCTCATCTTGATTGGAGCACGACGGTGAGTAGATCCGGTTGTCGGAGTGCGATGACAGTTGGAAGAGTGGATCCGGTCATGGAGCGAGATGAAGATTAAGGTATTAGAGTGATTATGAGTGTATGGAAATGAATCTATTGAAGTTCTGGCCTGTGAACAGTGTTCCTGAAATCTTTGTTTTTTCGAATCCAGCTGTTAAACTATTTTGAGATGTGTGCATAGAAAATTTAGCTATTTTGAGATATGTGTAGAGGAAAAATTGAACGGCTGGATTTAGAATTTCAGGGATTTCAGAAATACTATTCACGAGCCAAGGATTGCAGCAAATTTCAATTCATGAGTGTATATATGTAAGATGAGAAGAGTAGATCTAATTAAAAAGTAGATCTAAGAATTTAGAGGGTGATTAAGGGCGATTAGAATAATTTTGAGTAATTTGAAGGATTTCGTGAGAATAAAGGAATAGATTTAGGAATTAGAGTCGCTTGACTCGTTGTAAATACTTTTTTTAATCAATCGAATAGTTAGTAGGCATTAAAGCTGCTAACCTAAAAAAAAAAAAACTAATGCTGTATATATATGACGCTTCATAATTTTACATTATTAAGAATTGGCCCCAATTTGAATCCGAGGTCAGTCTTAAAGCCCTTCGATTTAATTTATTTCCATGAGAATTCAGGTTATTAATAACCTAAATTCAGTTTATTAGAAACAATATTGTTTCTAATTTGAGTCTTATCTAGGAATACAAATTAAATACAACATTCTGGTATCATACATAATTCCTTTCAAAAGGGAAAAAACAATGTATTATCTGTACCCAGTCTTGTTACTTTATATAATGGTTTAAGACTATAGATAGGAAAGTTATGTAAAAACAAAGAAAAAAATTATATTAATTGATTTTGATGCTCAACTTGTTTCGTAGCCCCTTATAATCAATTTTGAGTCTTCTGTGTCTGTACAATTAATATTATACTAACTCTCGACCTAGTTTTTGATAACACTAGCTAGCTAATTAATTTATGAAAAACTTAATTTGGTCCTTGCCTTGGTTGAAAGCATGTAATTGATGCTCCAATAATTATAACTTTGATAGTGGCGTCCATTACACATGACGTTCTTATCTATTCTATCATGCATGATAACATTATAATAGACTATTTATTTATTTATTTATATATGTATTTAGTTTAAGGTTGGATCAACTGAAGAATTTTTATTAGATAATACAACTAATTAAAAGCATCTAATTAATTAAAAGTTCATGCCACATCCAGACGGACTGACTATATAGTTGATTGCTAATAGTAAAATCCTTTAATTAATTATAGATATACGTACATGATCGAGGAACTCCTAATTAATTAATTAATTAATTAATTAATTAATTAAATAATTAATCATGATCGATCAAAAGAAGCTAGCTCTTGGCATGGAGGGAAATTAATTAAAGTTGAAAAAAGATGAGAGAAATGAATTAATATTGAAGTAGTTGATCTCTTTTAATTAGCAGAGGGGAGATCTTCTAGGGGTGCCTTTCCTTTTGCTCATGGTTGAACTCATTATGTCGACTTCATGGGAGAATCGGCTACTAGCTGACCTCCCGCAAATGTATAGACCGCTCCTTTTCTTTTTTGCAAATTCCATAGGTGGCATGCTAAGGTTATCTGAGTCTGACGAGGTCATCGACTCTTCACCTTCACCTTCACCTTCACCTTCACCTTCACCTTCACCTTCAATGAGTGTGGAATGGGTGGTTTCATATGCTTCTTCATCGGTACTGTCATGAGGGATGAAGAAATCAGGACTCAATTGAAGTGTCTTGCATGGTTTTAAATACGGCGACAGGTCTTTCTGATACCGCAGAATATAATCTACCTATAATTAACATCAAAATGCATGCATGCATGGTCAGACTCAGAAAAATAATATATATGGCAACATGCAGTTTGACATGAATTTTGAAGTTGCATGCATGTATGGCATTAATATATATATGAATGAATTACGTACCTTACAACCAAGGGAGCAATGGATATAAGGCTCTTGAAGGCACCTATCACATGAGGTGCATATGTTGCCGGACCCCTTGAATTGCCTATTTTGGGGCCTCTTCTTTAGAAATACTACCTTCGAGCTATTTATTGTGTATGACTACAAAATCACAATAATTAATTAAAGTAAGGCACTCAATTTTTTTTTATTATGAGTTAATTTTACTCAATTGTTGGATATATATATATATATATATATATATATATATAATTAACTAGATGAAACTATATACAATTAACACTTTCATTGACAAATTAAAGTAACAGACAGCATTAAAATTTGACTCTAAATTGTGTGATGTTCGTCTAGCTACAACTTATGCTAATTAAATATATATATTCTTTCACTGACCTGAACATTGGAGCAGTTAATGAGTTTTTCGAGATCTTCAAGTCTGACAACATCATGGTAGACATATCGTCGCACCTGAAGAAGACGATGGGTTCGGTGTAAAGTAACGCAGTGCGGGCAAATACTGGTGCAACAATCTATGCAGCAAATGTTTTTCTCATTTTTTCTTGAATTCACATGATAAGAGCAAGGTATGAAAAATCTCTGCGTGTTTAGGGCCTCTAACCATGTTGGCTTCCATTCCGCCTATCATAAACAAGATAATTAATTAATATCAACATATTTTGCTCAACATCTCATTAAGCATAAAGAAGAAATTAATTAAGAGAGGTTTTTAATTATGTCACAGCTAGTGAGATATATACTGAGATTGGTGCAATTGCTGGTAATTAATATAGTTAAAGAGAGATGCAGATAATTGAACTGGTATGCAGCTATAGATAGCTAGCACAGTAACATATCAACTCAGACTCAGAGAAAAAGGTAACCTAAGCACTAGATCAGGTAAAAAGAGAAATGATTCTTACCATGATAATAGCAATTCAACTCTGATATTAATTGCAAAGAGGAAGAGAGAAAGATAGAGCGCTCTGTTGGAGTGTATTTATGGAAAGGGTTGCTAGAAGTCAGAGGTTCATTTAACTACTAGATTATAGGCTCATAAAGCTAACTAAAAGTCTAAAATTTTGCAAAGAAAACATTGGTTTGGAAGAGCAAGAGAGAGAAAGAGGAGCGAGAGGACAAAAAAAAAACGAAAAAAAGAGAGAGAAGAGGTGAGGAGAACGTGGATGCTGTTTCTAGTGCTTCGCATCCTTTTAAAGCAATATTCCAACTTAAGACGAAGCTCTCTCTCCTCGGCTATGCTGCTCAAATTTTTAAACCAAGGTTTTTGTAATGCAGCCCCCGTTAGAACCCCCGTTAGTTAGTGATAGTGATACATATAAAATTTAATTATATATGTATGTATAGCTAATTAAATGGATCATGTATTAATTACATTAAAATGGCGTGTACTTGTATCAATTAATGTACCTAATTAAGTTTAGAACACAAGTAGTAGTGAATATTAATTTGTATGTTTGAGTGATGAAGCGACAATTAATAGGTATTAACTAAAGGAAGCGTCTAATTGTCCACAGCTTTAACTTGCACGAATACTGTAAAATTATTTATACATGCTGTATAATTATACAATATATCACATAAAATATATCAGTTAATTACAAAACATCTAGCAACTATTTGAAGTGGTACCATGATAGTTAGAAAAAAATTGCAACTTGCACAACAGGACAAATAAATGTACTTTCAAACTGTACTTTCGAAAATTACAGTTATATGAAGTTATTGGCAGTTAGAGTTAGTTATTAGCAGTTATTAGCGGTTATTGGCAGTTAGAGTTAATTATTAGCGTCCACATTGGGTTAAATCTTGTATACTGTAAAATTGAATCTTGTATACAATAAAATTTTTAATTGAATCTTGTATACTGTAAAATTCAATCTTCTATACAGTCAAATTTACAATTGAATCTTGTATACTGTAAAATTGAATCAGCAGAACTGTAAAATTGAATCTTGTATACAGTAGAAATTTCAATTAAATATTGTTCGGATGAGTAAGAAGCCTCTCTATCATCTTTTTCTTTAAGATTTTCACAATATGAATACTATAAAATTAACAAATCAATACTCCATATTGCCTTTCTATCATATCTTTTCTCCAGATTTTCACAAGATGAATCCTGTAAAATGATAAGATGAATATTGTAAAATTAACGGGGCAATACTATAAAATTAACAGATCAATACTCTATATCGCCTCTCTATCATCTCTTTCTTCCAGATTTCCACAAGATGAATATTGTAAAATGACAAGATGAATACTGTAAAATTAACAGATTAATACTCCATATCGCTTCTCTATCATCTATTTCCTCCAGATTTTTACAAGATAAATACTGTAAAATTAACGGGGCAATACAGTAAAATTAACATATCAATACTCCATATCGCATCTCTATCATCTATTTCATCCAGATTTCATTTGAAATACTAGATCTGTTACTGCATACAACGAAAACAACAAATTCAACAGAAATAACTTACTAGATTTGAATTTTGCGTGCTCTTCAACAAAAACAACTTTAGAGATTGGAGAAGGAATTTTCAGGGATCCGCTATGCATCATATCTACTGAAAAATGAATTTTCAGAGATGAAAAATGTCATAAGCATATTATATAAGAAAAAAGAAAATGTCTGATTCAAATTGAGTTTGATTTATTCATCTGTCAGGAATTGGAAAAGAAAAATTAAACATTCTAATCGATGCATATTTAAATCCAAATTTTATAACAAAACCAACTGAGATATATCCATAAAGCAATTGAGAGAACTATCAAAGAAATCAGCGGAGAAATGGAGCGCCATGGCCGATTTGGAGTTTGTCGCCATGAGATTTAAGTCATTGCACAGTGAGAAGTGAGGGCACGAAGAACCGATCAGTGAAGAGAGGCTGTGAAAATTTGTATCAGTATCACATCTTTAGAATTAGGGATCAATGAAGTTTACAGATGGAAGTTAAAATTGAATTCAAAATTCACGATCAGTCGGACAGGGGAGAGAGAATGAGGAGAGAAATTGCGAAGGAAAATCGCCTCAGCAATAAAAAAATAAGATCGGAAAGAAACAGATCTGGAATGAAGGTTTTTAAGCCACACCTAAAGCTTCTTCAATAGAGACAATTTTAGTAGCGACAATAGTTTCAATGAAATCGCGAAGGAAAATAGAAAGGAAATGGCTAGAAAAAATCTGATCAGGAAGAAGGTTTTGAAAATAAGATTAAAAAAAAGGAAAGAGACTATTATAGAAGAAAAGTTTATATACGCGAATTTGAGAAGAAAAGTTTTAAAAATAAGATTAAAAAAAAGGAAAGTGACAGTTAAAGGCAGTTGAACTAGAGAGCAGACAAATTGTGGACAAATGTCTGTGGATCATAACCTTTTCTCATTAACTAAACTGGGTGCAAGCTAAGATTTGCAGTTATAAAGAAATGAAATGCAATTGAATTAATTAGGGTGGGGAATTCCCGAAACCAAGGTGCTTTGATTCCTCCTTTCCTTTGTATTTGTGTTTGTATTCATGTGTTGCTACTCCTGCTAGCGTTTCCTCGATCGTCTCGGGTCACACAAGCTTAGTGGAAGTGCCTTGGGTTTTGCTTTTTAAATTAATCTTTAATTTAATTCGTGTCCTTAATTTATTTCTTTATTAATTGGTCCTCACAACTCACAAGGATTGTCTCCTTAATTAATTTGTTATTGGTTGATTGTCAGACCAACAAATTTCGATACCAAATTCCACTATCGATTTGGTTGCAATTCATTCATTGAAATGTTACTGATGAAATTTCGATCTGTACAAGTCAATTATACCTTTTTCGATCGCTATATATATATGTTCTTATTATTTTCCAACCAGAAAAGAAAACATATATATATATATATATATATATATTATATAATTAATAGGATGGCGCACGCTCAGGGTGGGGTTGGAAAAAGGGAAAGAGATCAGGGATATCATATCAGATTATCAGATATATATATATATAGCAAACAAATTTAACCGGAATTTAATTGGTCCCGGCCGTTTCAATATAAACCGAAATTAATTGAAGTGTCCCATGCAGTGCATCTTCTTGCCAAACTTCTGAAACACTACTTCTGGCAATAATTCATATTTATGCTTTTTTTTTTTATTAATTGTTAATTTTTGATGTCACAGTAGGACAGTACTTTCTTTTCTGTTTGGCACGCTTGTTCTTTCTCTCTTCTGTCAAAAGGTTTCTCCTTTTTTTTTCATTAAAACTAAAACCTTGAGGTTAATGGCATTAATTGTCTATAAACTATATATATATATAATATATATATGTGACTAAAATTCTCTGTGAGAGGCTACAAATTTGTCATATCTACATAATTTATTCTCTTTTGTTTCAATTATTCTTTTCTATTTTTGGTTAAATCTCTTTTGTTTCACTAGCTACGATGATCTAGACCAAAATTTGGTGCTAATTTCGTGTAAATTGGTCCCTCATCGAGCCGGACCGATTATTATAATTAGGGTTAATTTTTGAAGCGCTGACATATTTTTGTATGACACACGCACATAATTAATATCATCATGTTATTAATTAATTATATATCTTTCAATAAGATAGATAGTTTCATATATATATATATATACACAACTTAAAAGACGGGAATAAATAAATAAAGATGATGCTTTCTAAGTAATATATATTTGGTTTTTTAATGTTTGTACATTCCTAAACACCACTTTGTCGCCTTGACCAAGATTCACGGTCAAACGGACCTTAGATCTGCTTCCTGAATCGATGATCGATATATATATATAGATATATATATATATATATATATATAGATTAATTTCCAATATCCATTAAATTTAATGCAATATATAACCATGCATCTTCATTTGTAGTGCTTCTACGTTTTCTTCCACCAGGCGGGTCATCAATTGCAACACTCCGAGGATATATATATATATGCCCATCTTAATTATTCATCTAATTAATCTTTCATTAATTGGAGATCAGAATTTTAATTATTGATGCTAGCTAGCTAGTTAGTTACCCAATTAAGATCATTTCTCTTTAATATAATTAATTATATTGGATCTTTAAAATTTGAAGATACTACTCCCTTCCCTTCGCTACCCTTCCCTTCCCTTCCCTTTCCGTCCCTTCCCTTCCCCTTGCGAGTGACCCACCCGCTACATCTTAATTGTTTTTTAATTGGAATCTGCTCTGCTCTGCCCTTGGGCATTAAATAAATAAAAAAAAATACCTTCCCTGTTCAGTTTTGAACCGTTAAAATGGCACCTCCGGCAGTCCGGCCCATGCCCATGCCCATGCCCATGTCCATCCATGTGCACTGTCGCACGTGTGCATGCAACCAACCAACTTAATTAATTAATTTGTATAGGAAAAAAAAAAAGATTGCACACGCGGCAAGTCTCCAAAGTGAAGCTGATCAAATTGGCAGTGGCCAGTGCATGGTGCCGGCACGTGACGTGTGCTGACAGCATGCTAAGCCAGCCTTAATTAGGCCCTTACCCTTAAAGGCCTTTAGAGACGAGAGCTGACTGCTGAGGTGAGGTCTCACGTGCGCACGCAGGGAATCCAAGGTAATAAGTACTTATTCGATACTCGATACCCCATCTCCATCACACTTAATTGTGCTGCTTCCATTAATGTCTCAAACAACACTACGTACTACGGGCCACAGTCACAAATGAATTATTTGAGATTGGTTGCTTCAGATAAAAAAATTTGTGATTCAAAAATAATTTAAAATAATTCGTAGCTATCTGACACCCAGGTCCAAGAAAGGTCGAATGGGGCCTTTGGCGGATTGCATTAGACGGCCCAAATAGTTATTGAGCTTTGAAGAGGTCCGGAGGTGTATTGAATCCGGTTCAATTATTTCTTTCTAGTTTCTACAAAATTAATCATGGGGGGCTGTTCGGCAACGTAGATTAAGCATGCAAGACTTACCCATGTTTAGTTGTGATCTAAATTGGTTATTCCAATTTAGGTCGATCTAAATTATTTATATTTGATTGAAGTCTAAAATTAAATTATAGCTTAAACTATTTCTTGTTTGGTTAGAAATGGTAGAGAACTAAAGTTTTGAAAGCCTAAATTAGTTAATTATTTATAATAAGATACTAATTATATAGTATAATATATTAATAATATAAAATATTAATTACATAATTATAATAATATAAGATACTAATTATATAATATTAATATATTAATAATAACTATAAAATATTATAATATTATTATAATAATTATTTAATATATTAACAATATACATATTTATTATATAGTTATATATAGTTAATAAGATACTAATTACACAATATTAATATATTAATAATAACGATAATATATTACAATATTATATAATAATTAATTTAATATATTAACAATATAACATAATAATTATTAATAAAAGAATATTAATAATATAAGATATTAATTATATAATTATATACTAACAGTAATTATTAATAATAATATACTAATTATATACAAATAAAATATTATTATAATCATTCAAGT
>JARJHM010001444.1:0-27522 GCA_033356055.1 Carex pumila | reverse complement strand
TAAATGTTAGATTAGTCTAAATATATAATTATTAATATTAATTATTAATATAGAAATCTGATTATTTAATTACAATTTATTTATTTCATTTTTAATTTTAAATGCAAAACTAAAAAATAAAACAAAATCTTGAATCTGAAAAATATGAGAATATAGAAAAAATTTGATTATTTAATCTGAAAGTGAAGAATCGAACCTAAAAAATAAAACAGTAAATATCAGATTATTTAAAATATAAAAAATAAACATGCACCTTTTAATTAAACATCTGTGTAGGAATACTTTTCTACACAGATTTTTAATTTAACATCCGTGTAGAAATGAAAAAGGAGCTACACGGATTTATAATTTAAAGTCTGTGTAGAAAGGTTTTAAATGGGTGGAAATAAATATTGAAAATAATTGCAGTAGTTGAACCGGTGCTTTGTGTTTCTACAAATACAATAGATTCATTTGGAGAAATAAGGCGAAGAGGGCAAGAATTAATATCATGAAAGATGTGTCGAATTGGAACAAGAATGAATAGTTTTTATGTGGATCTCTTATGCATAATTACAATTTCATTCTTAGATCCAATTCACCATCTCTTTTTCATGATCTTGAAAGGATATGCGTACGAAATCGTTGAAAGGATTTGTCGTACGTACAAAGAGGTAAATATATACATCTTGTTCATCATATTCGTTAATATTTCTAACTGTTTTTTTTTTCCTCAATGCATCAAGCAATTTATTGATCTCAGGAGAATTAAGCTGACCATCGTTCAAGCCATCTTAAACTTATTTATATATTTTATTTTACTCTTTTATCATTGTTAAATATATTATGATTTTGTACGATTATCTGTTTTTTTTATGATCTGTTCTGGTTGTATGATTTTGTATCATTTTTTAAATGCAGTTTATTTATTTCAGTTTACATATTAAATGCAAAACTTAAAATTCAAAAAAAGGCAACTTTTTATTTTTTAAAATTTGCATTTCAAAAATCTAGAAAATCTGGAAAATCTTTGGTTTTTCACAATAGCAATTTATTTATTTAAGTACCAAAAAAACCGTGTAGAAATGTATTATACACGGATGTTTTATTAAAAATCTGTGTAGAAAGGTATTCCACATGGACGTTTAATGAAACATCTGTGTAGAAAGGTATTTCACACGGACGTTTAATTAAACATCCGTGTAGAAAGGTTTTAATTTCCCAAATATTCTATTATTTTATAATTATTTTGTCCGGTCATAAATTATGTAAAGCGCTAATTTATTAATTTTGTAAACCCATAAATTAAATATAACATCATTTTGTACTGCTAATTTATATCTATAATAGTATTAATTATTTAGATAGCATAATTTATTTAACAAAAAAGAAAAATTTATAGAAAACAAAATGTTGATTAACAAAATATATTACATCAAAAAGGATCCTAGCTAATACATCATATATCCTCATACACAAAAAAAAACTGATTAAACAAAATACGGAAGAAGAAAACAAAAAAAAAACTAGCTAAATTAACGAAACATGCCTTCATAAAGGCCCTGGTGTGATGACTCCGGCCTCCTTCTAATCTAGGGGCTCTTTGACCTGATCCAGCGATCGCCCCTGCTCCTTAGTATGGCTTTGGTGGTGGGTGTCCCCTTGGGTTCCGGTGTGGCACTTTTAAAGGCGGCCACGGTCATGTCCTCCTGTAGTTGGGAGGAGGCATAAGATACTCGGGAGGGACTTTGAAATCGGGAGGGTATTCGAAATTAACATCAACCTCTTCGGGCGGGACATAGTCGGAGGGCAATGGCCATGGTACATTTGAGGGGTAAGCAGTGCCTACCGGAGGGACTTCGGGAGGGACTTTAGCCATTTCTACTTGCAAATAAAATTTATATAGAAATATTTTGATCGAACTAGTTTATATAGAATTTTGAAGAGCCGTTTCGTCTTCTAAGAATTTTAAATTAAAAATGATTTGCACACAGACGTTTAATTAAATATTTGTGGAGAAATTCTCTATCGTTTCTACACGGTTTTTTATTTAAATATCCGTGTACAAAATGTTTCCTACACGGTTGTTTAATTAAATGACCGGGTAGAAATTTCAATAATTTAAGATTTGCATTTACTATTTAAATTGAAAATGTGTTTTTTAAATAATTTTTTATTGGAAGTCGAAACGACATTGCTTCAAACTTTGAAATTATTATTTAAATGCAATTTACATATTTCAGTTTACATGCAAAGCTTAAAAATAAAAAAAAATAAAAAAAAGGTACGTTTATATTTCGAACTCCCCAAGGTGCACATTTTTTTCTACGTATATATATCATTTCTACACGGTTATTTAATTAAATGTTTGTGTAGCTATATTAGCATATCTATAAGGATGTTTAATAAAATAACTGTCTAGAAATGGTTTCCTTCACAGATGTTTAATTAAACATCTGTGTAGAAATGGTTTGCACGAATAAAATGCGTGCCTGGTCTCTGTCTTCCTTTCAAAATTCCTTCGTCTCCTCTAAACCCTAAACCCACACGTCTCCTCCTCTCTCTTTCTGTGGTTCCTCTCTCTTGGTGCTGCCACTATTGGTGTTTCCCTCTCTTGGTGCACGGCTCACAGGTCTCCACTCTCTGTTGCTCTCCTCTCATCTTGCCCATTGAATCTCTAATCTCCTCTCGCTCAGTCGCTGTTCTCTCTCTCAGGTTCTCTCTCTCTCTCTATGTTTCAATGCTGATTATATCTTGATATTCTTCAAAACCCTTCTCTCTCATTGTATTTTGGTTAAATGAAAAGTTGCCTCAAATGACCTATTCTGGTGAACTCGGCAGAACCTAATGTTACAGGGACTAAATTGCCAAACCAACACTGTGATTGAACAAAGGACCCAACAAAGACCTAAAAGTATCTAGAAAGAACAAAACTCCTGAGATTTGCCAAGCATGTATTTTAGACTTTCATTTACATTTTTCCTAAAAAGAACAAAAATTTTGATTTTGTAGATTGTAAGAAGAACGATGTCACATTCAAGTGAGGAGAATGTAGATATGACGTTAGGTGAGGATATAGATATGATGGGAGGGAATGCCCTGCCGATGGAATGAGGGAATGCCCTGCTGATGGAAGGAGGGAATGTAGTTGTGATGGAGGAAGAGGTCTTGTAGGCTCAGCCTGGAAAAAGGAAAAGAGGTCCGACAATGTGCAAGAAGACCACTGAGCAGAAGGAAATGTTGCCAATCGCATTCCGGGCAAATGGACGTGCGAAAGGTGAAAATAGGATTAAGTACTCAAATTATTGCTTCTCCTTAGTGAAGAAAAAGGCATCTATCTTGGTTGAGAGTTGGAATAAGTTTGATCCAAAAACTGAAAAGAACCAATGGTGGAACATTGTGAAGGTAAAATACCTAACAATTATATATTTTTATTTTGATTATTGTACATGACCTTACATGCAGTAATTTCGTTGTCAATTAGGCTTAGTGGAACATCAAGAATGACCCAAAAGACAAAATAAAGACAAAGACTTTGAGGATAATGAATGAAGCTTGGAAGCAATTCAAAAGCACGTTGAAAACAAATTACATGGATGTAGGGAAAGATCTGTTGCCAGTGTATACTTGGCTGAATCAAGAGCTGTGGGAGGAGTTCCAAGCTTTGAAGAAAAACAAAAGAATTCAAGGTATGTAAACTTAGGTAACTTAATAGTTTTTGTTTTTCTCAATCTGTACTCATCTTCCTTAAACTAATGGATTTACTTTGATGTGTGAAGAAAAAAAATGATGAGGGCAGGAGGATGGCCAAAATGAACAAGTACCCGCACAAATTAGGGTTGGGTGGTTACTAGTGTAAGTCGAAAGAATGAGCAAAAGTTCTTTCGCAAAACAAAGATTCTGACTCACCCGTGTTTAAGATCCAAAATCATAGGGGCCAAGATTGGCTCATGGGAAGATCCGAGGTAACCGCTGACGGGTAGATAGTACTCCCAAAAGACGTGCAACCTGTTGCTCATAAAATGGTAAGAGTCTTTTGTTATAACTTTGTGTCATTCAAATAAAATTATAACTCTATGTACATTACTTAGTATTTTGTTATAACCAATTTTTTAATTAACAGTTGGACGTGGAGGAGGAGGTCAATTTGGGTGCCCAGACTGTCACAAGACAAGAAGATTCCTTGTCCTTAGCTCTCCCAAATCCAGAACACACGGGTTAAGTTAGGGGCAGAACCCTGAAGAAGACCTCGTGCCAAAGTTAACAAAGACGAGATGGAATCAAGGTTGGCGCAGGTACGCCAAGAGGTACACGAGCAGATTACAATGGAGTACACCCAAAAGATGGCTAAGCTGGAATCAAGGATGGTGAACCAAATGAACCAAATTAGGCAATCATCTGAGGATCAACCTCCCATTTCTCCAGGAGTTCGGCGAAGTAGTCAAGCATCTTGGACCGAAGTGCTAGGCGGCTTGGACAATCTAAAGGTAATCACTATTTGTTCATAATCTGAAGGTATTGTTGCTTCTCGCAATTAATTTGCTAGACAATATTTCATTCTAAAAATAACTAATTGCTGATAATTATTGCAGTAGGCCACAGCATGCAACCCCGTCATGTATTTTGGTACTACTCATCTAACCATTACTAAGGGCATTGTACATCCTCCTATAGCCAGTGATCAGTTAAGGCCCAACTAGCTCCGCGTAGTGGTTGACAAGGTCACGTAGGATTGGGCTGCGAAAATACCTCTTCCTGTCCCTGCTGATGATATGTTGGTACTTGATGATGTCCACCATGAGATAGTCCAATGGCCCAAGAATCAAATTATTTTGGATAAGGTAATCTCCAAATAAAATACAGATATCTTATTCAAATCTTTCTTTTGAAATACTTGAAAAAGATATATACAAAATTTGATACGGACACGAGGAGATGATACCAACAATGAGGATGAAACTTTGTCACTTGTACTGGACATGGAATTAGCCTTGGTGTCTGTTGAGCTAGAAGTGCTTGATGCGCTAGTAGATACGCCAGTGGATGCGTCACTAGATCGAGTTCACTGAAGAAGAGGTTAGCCGTTTACCTGGTCAGTTGCGGACTCTCCACGCCCACTTGATCAAGGCACCCGAGGGAATGATGAATGTTACTTTCAGTGTCCCCCTTGATATGTTTCTACATGACCGCAGGGAGGTCGTGCTGCCTTTCAAAGAATTCAGCGACTTTCTACAGGCCTCCTCATCAAGCGATAAATGGCTCGATGTGGGAGTCATCACCATTTTCCTCATGTTAGTGACCAATCAATTATTTATATCATGTGTATAGCACTCAAATATATATTCTAATGTAAAATGATGATTTTTCATGTTCCTAGTCCAAAAATGTCGTGAGATCGCATTAAAAGGTAAAGTGAACTTGTGTGCACTTTTGGACCCTGATGGAATTAATGCTTTCATGGTGGATTTGTATGTGGCTGATTCTGTCCAGTACTTGTGTAAAGCGATGCATCGAGCTCATGAGGATCAAAAGAAATTTATTCTCCTGCCATACCACTAAATGTAGGTTATTTGTAACCCTTATTAATTGTTTATATTTTCAGTTAAAGAATTACACCATGAACCATAGGAAACACTTGTGTCACCATTACATGCTGAAATATATATGTCACTAATTTTATACTAAAGTACTACAATTCTTCTCCTCCCACAAGGGCCACTGGTGTTTGCTTGTGATTGTGACACTTCAAAATACGGTTTATATCATGGATTCAAAATGGCCCGACAAATCCATCGCTCCTCACCAATCCAAAAAAGTCATGCCTGTTTTAATTAAGTTATCTAAATATCACTTGGTTTGATTTTTTTATATAACAAATTGTGGAATTGCTAATTACAGTCACTCAATTTTGTAAGGGCTTTTATGCAATATGTTAGAGAGGGTGGAGTGCAAAGTACGGGCAAGCAAAGAAATAAAATGAATGGGAAGTGGTTGGAGGTGAGCACACTATAATTTTATAATTTCATATTTTTTTTTCAAAAAATTATTGTCATTCTGACATAGATTGCTAAATGTAAATTTTAGTGCCCGCAACAGATTGACGATTGGGAATGCAGTTATTACACGATGATTTATATGTTTCACTTTGTCAAGCTCATACAATTCCAATGGCCAGCATATCCGGTATGTAATTCATATGTTTGCCTTGACTTGTCCATATAATTAATATTGATTTCCTCTAAACTTATTTTATTAGTTGCATTGTTATAATTGCAAAATTTTATTTCTATAAAGCAAAACAGAAATGTAGTTGCTAGATTGTATTTTTCTAACTTGCATATTTTAAATTTTTGTAGTATTCATCAGAGTCAAAGAGTTGCTCCAAGGAGCAGATAGATAATTGTAGATGTAGGTGGGCAGAGTGGTTTATACAACAATTTTGTAAACCAGAATATGGATTTGTATGATCTTTGTATAATTTAGTGTACATGAATTTTGTATAATTTTGATATAATTTGGTATAGATGAATTTCATTTAGGGGTTTTGGTATATTCTTATTTCTGAAATTCTCTGTTCTGGAATTGATCTAATTTTAAATGACTAGCAAACTAGAGGCTAGCCACAAAATAATGTAAAAAAAATGTAAAAACAATTGTTCAATTATACATGGACATTTACCTAAAATCCGTATAGAAAGATATAGTTAAAAAAAATTAATAAATAAAAAATAAGAGAGCTAAACGGACATTGAGCTAAATATCCATGTAGAAAGGTTTTTAAACATTAAAAAATATTAGAAAATAAGAGAACTACTAGGAAATGTAGCTAAATATCTGTGTAGAAAGCTTTTTAAACATTAAAAAAATATTAATAAATAAAAATAATAATAGAGCTAAACGGACATTTACTAAATATCCGTGTAGAAAGGTTTTTAAACATTTATTAAAAAAATTAATACAAAAAAATAATAAGAGAGCTACACAGATATTTAGCTAAATATCCGTGTAGAAAGGTTTTTCAATATTAAAAAAATGTTAAAAAAAATAAGAGAGCTACACAGATATTTAGTTAAATATCTGTGTAGAAAGGTTTTTAACATTAAAAAAATGTTAAAAAAAATAAGAGAGTTATACAGATATTTAGCTAAATATTCGTGTAGAAAAATAATTGTACATAGCTTTTTATGTAATAATCTATGTAGCTCGGTTATGGAGAGCACCACTGTCAAGGAATTGTAAATGGTTGTTTATGTAATAATTCGTGTAGCTATCAGTAATTGTACACAAGTAAATATCCGTGTGTAAATATACAGGGATTTCTACATCCTCGCATTCCATGCGGCAGGAATTCCATGTAGCTCGCTTGTTTATGTCCGTGTATAATTACTTATTCTGTAGTAGTGCATGGAGAACACACAATGGCAAAGTAGTACGAAAAAAATTGACATGGTGTTCCAAATACCACACGATCAAGCATGGAGAGCACGCAATGGCAAAGTAGTACGAAAAAAATTGACATGATGTTCGATATACCACATGATCAAGAAAAAAATTGACATGGTGTTCCACATGCACACGATCAAGCATGGAGAGCATGCAATGGCAAAGTAGTACGAAAAAAATTGACATGGTGTTCCATATACCACACGATCAAGCATGGAGAGCACGCAATGGCAAAGTAGTACGAAAAAAATTGACATGATGTTCCATATACCACACGATCAAGCATGGAGAGCATGCAATGGCAAAGTAGTACGAAAAAAATTGACATGATGTTCCATATACCACACAATCAAGCATGGAGAGCACGCAATGGCACATAGTACGAAAAAAATTGACATGATGTTCCAATCACTAGGTGAGAGTTTGCCAACTATTATTATACTTATAACGGTAGGTGGTAAGTGGTAGGTTGGTTATATTGCTATCGTAAACAATTAATGTTTTGACAGGACCATTTTAGTTTTCTACTGGTTAGCTTTTGGTGATGATTTTTCTTTTTAAGGTAAATGACTTTAATTATCTAAAAATATATGATTATATTACTGTAATTTTTAAATCTATTTTTCTAATTTTATGAAAAATTTTTAAACTACTCTAATATTCTAACCATACTTTTATATACACTTAATCACTTAATACTTTAGTGTTATCTCGCTCCACGATCAGATCTGCTTTTTCAACTGCGCTGCACTCTGACAACCACCAGATCTACTCACCATCATGCTCCAATTGAGATTTTGATCACCATAATACTTTAATCGCTATCTCGATCGATGACTAGATCCGCTTACTTGACCGCCACCACGCGCTGACGATGATCAGATCTACTCAATACCATAATATTCTAATTGAGATTTTAATAACCCTAATTCATTAATTTCCATCTTGCTCCATGACCGGATCTCCTTCTTTGATCGCCGTCACGCTCTAACGACGACTGAATCTACTCACCATCGTGTTCCAATTGAGATGAAGACTTTACACTCTGAACTTCGACGATACTACACTCTCGGTTCCAGTCGGCTTCATTTTGTCTCCCCCTCCACTTAAGAAAAAGCGGAGAGAGAAGAATATTGTGTCGGAGATAAGAACGACAAAAAATTGGAAGGATAAAGTTAGGTTGAGAGAAGGGAAAGAATCAAGAAAGAAACACACACATATATATGGTAAGGAGAAAGGAATGCAGGAGAATATGATTAGAAATATGAATTTTAACACGTGTGAGTCAACAGTAATTAAGGGTAATAAGAAAAAATCAAAAGAGTTGAGAAGTAAATTTAGAGTAAGTTTGGATGTGTAAAGAATATGAGCTATTTTAGAATAGAGACTATTCGAAATAGCAATATACATTCAAATAATATTTTTGCTATTCGGAATAGTTAAAATAGCTATTATTCTCTATTCCTTATAAATGTTAGAATAACTACTATTCGGAAAGTGTGAAGAGAGAAAAAAATATTTTTTTCTCAGATTTCCGCCAATACAGCTACAAAATAATCAAAATGATATCACTTTTGTCATTTTTAAGTCGTGATAATTCGTTTGAGACCCGCTTGCTTATTTTTCTTCTTAATTAGTGCATTGTTAACACTATTTTTTATTGGTCATAGCTATTCACTATTCTAAATATACAATGGAAGTAACATTTTTACTAATCTAAATAGCGCCAATTTCACACTAATTTCAAAATCACTATTTTTTCTCTATTTTCATAATTCACTATTCTAAAATTTTACTATTCTAGCTATTCTAGCTAGACGAATAAAAGGAATAGTAAGATGTGTTAATTAATTAACTATTCATTTTGATGCATTTAGCATGTCATCAAAATATTAGAAGAAATCAAATATAATGTAAGAGTTATTTTACAAAATCATGAAAATTTTGTATCTTTCTTCTCTCGTTGTTTTTCTCTCTCATTAATCTCGCAAGCGTCGTCGAAGCAAATGAAGGAGAAAGATCGAGCCATTTTTCAGGGGAGGTTTCTTCTTGCCTCTCTGTTTCTTTCGCTTTCTTTCGGTTTCAATCTCACATGCTCCAGCGATCAATGAAAAGGTATTAAAGTCTGTATGCAGATTCAGGCAATTTTAAAGAAAAAAACACTACTCGGGTTTTAAATGAGCTTAAATGTGCAAGTGCAAATGGAGTAGGGTTAAAAACTAAAAATGTATGATCAATATGAAATAAGTAGTAACTATTATTTTATTTTATTTTTTTAAATATCTATATGAACTCTCTAACTTACTATGAATAAAGCGTAAATCCTTTTACAATTTTAAAATCATTAATAAAAAATAAACACAGCACATAAATAATGATTTACAGAGATGGTAACCAATTACGGCAATTTTGTAATCAATTATGTTTGGTTGGCATCGTCTAACATTCGCATTGAGATTGCAGCTTTTGTTCTACAATTGATTCCACTACATTGAGCATTTTTCATAGGTCAAAGAAGAAATTTCAAAGATTTGAAAGAGATGCTAACAGTGACCTTAACTCTCTGTACTATAGTGCTTTGGTTCCTTTGTCTTCTTCCCTACCACCTCTCTCTCTCTCGCTCTCTCTCTCTCTCTGAATGAGAAAAGAATCGAACCAAAGATGCCACCTTTATTACATTCTATCGTTCATTTCCTCTCTCCTACTTCTCCGTGTGAAACTCATCAATTCTCATAACCACAGCTGCAATTCTGGCGATTTGTATTCTCTCCGTAGCTTCTATGATGGTCTCGAATCAAAGGCGGTGCTTGATTGGAGCTTCAACAATTCCTTGTCGGATTGTTGCAACTGGGTTGGTGTCAAGTGCGATTCTGTTAATTCTGTTGTTGGGTCGAGAGTAAGCGGGATTTTTCTCTCGAATAAGAGCTTGAAAGGAATTCTCCATGATTCCTTTACCGGGTTTGATCAACTCGGGCACATTGATCTCTCTGACAATTCCTTTTATGGCACTGTCCCATCAAGTCTTTTCCAGTTACCGCAACTCAAATCACTTAACCTCAGCCTGAATTCATTCTCTGGTGCTATTTCTTCAAGCTTAAACCTCCCTTCAATTCAGGTTTTCGATATATCATTCAATCAGTTCAATGGAAGTCTCCCGATTCTACCCAGTTCTCGGAATCTGCGAGAATTCGATGTCACAGGTAACTCATTTTATGGTAACATCAACTTGGGCATGTGCATTTACTCGGGTATGGTTAAGATTCTTCGTTTCTCAACGAACAAACTATTCGGTGATTTCCCGACTGGCTACGGCAACTGTACCAGTATCACTGAGCTTTCACTTGACATGAATGGTCTCACTGGTACACTACCAGATGATCTGTTTAACCTCTTGAATCTCACCAAACTGAACTTGCAGAGGAACTCACTTACCGGTACCCTGAGCCCTAAATTCGGTAACCTTGCTAATCTAGTAGAGATCAATCTTTCAGACAATAATTTCACTGGTACGATACCTGATGTGTTTGACAAACTCAAAAAGCTAGAATCTCTGTGCGCCTCATCTAACACATTCACCGGCCTTTTGCCGCTATCTTTGTCAAACTGTTCTGCACTCAAAGTTCTTAGCTTAAGAAATAATTCTCTGATTGGCGATATTAATCTCAATTTCTCATCTTTGTCAAGACTAAACACACTTTCTCTCGCTACCAATAACTTCAATGGTAAAATCCCTTACAACCTCCCGGAATGTAAACAAATGGAAACCCTAAACCTTGCAAGAAATAACCTAGTAGGCGAGATCCCATTGAGTTTTGTTAATTTCACATCGATCAATTACCTATCGCTTTCGGGTAATAGGTTCTCTAACCTGGCCCGAGCACTGCAGATCCTACAAAACTTGCCGAATCTTACAATCCTTTCTCTGACAACAAGTTTTTACGGCGGTGAAACCATGCCGTCAGATGGGATTAACGGGTTTTTAAAACTTGAGGTGTTTCTCATGGCAAATTGTGCACTTAAGGGTTATATCCCGCCTTGGTTTGCAAATTTAAACAAATTGAATGTGCTAGATATATCTTGGAACCAGTTGACTGGTACGGTTCCTCCCTGGCTGGGAAATTTCAACCATCTGTTCTACCTGGACATCTCCAATAACTCTTTAAATGGAGAGATCCCTGCCAGCCTGACACATATGAAGAGCCTGATGCTCTTCAGTAACTACACGAAACAGAGAGCATCCATTGCAGAATTTCCTTTCTTTTCACGGAGAAACTCAACCAGTCAATCGCTCCAATACAATCATGTGAGTAGCTTTCCATCTTATCTGAGTATGTCCCACAACAAACTAGTGGGGCCCATTTCACCTGATTTCGGCAACCTCAGAGGACTTCTAGTGCTAGATCTGAGTTACAACAACTTAACGGGTACAATACCCAATAACTTGTTGGGTATGTCTAGCCTAGAGATCTTGGATTTTAGTCACAATGACCTTATTGGTGAAATACCGGCCTCTCTTACCAAGCTAAACTTCCTGTCAAAATTTGATGTCTCATATAATAACCTAACTGGTGAAATCCCAATTGGAGGCCAGTTTTCGGCCTTTCCACCTGAATATTTTGAGGGAAACCCTGGTCTTTGCGGGTCCAACTTCCAGCAATGCCACCGGGTGAATGACATGTCGGAGTTGCAATCTACAAAGAAGAGCAAAAACAAGGGCTTGATTATCGGTCTAGTCGTTGGTTCCGGAATTGGTGTAGTAGCGGGTTCAAGAGTGAAACTCTAAGGCAGTTGCTAAAGCTTTTGGTTTTGTTAGATTTATCACAAGTATTAAATCATACTGGTAGCATTGCAGGAGGTTTAAGTGCAAGTATAGGAGGGGGGAATCCATATCCTCTGAGGTAACAGAATATTTTTGTTTGTATCACGGTCATTTGATCAAAATCTAAATCAATCTGGTTTGAGGTGTAACTCACCGGAGCGTTTTAATAGTCGTGTGGATTTTAATTATACGGTTCAAAACTAAACAGAAATATTATGTTACCTTAGGTCGTGCCCCAGCAACTTGGCAAAACAGGGTGTAGATTTTAAGCCGAATTTTATTTTACAGAAATTAATAAAATAAGATGTACGAAATAAAAAGATTGTTTGTTTTGCAACATTTTAAGAAAGATTGGGATTAATGGTTCTGATCTAAAGTTTTTGGATTGGAATTATTGATGTCGATCCATAGTTTTAATATATGTTTTTTCATCAAAGTTGTCCAGAATAAATAAAAAATTATTAAAATTTTGGATCGAGACCAATGATCGCGATCCAAAAACTTTGGTTCGGAACCATTGATTCCTATCTTTGTGAAAATATTGCAAATCAAATACTTTTTATATTATCGTAAATGTTATTTTATTAATTTCTATGAATAAAAAGCTCTCTATTTTAACAGCGAGCTTTTGACTCATCGCAGCGAACTTTTGAAAACAATTGTTTACTCCTTTCTTAATAGACACTTTATTAATACTGTAATTGATTGATATTCCTTTTTTAATTGGTTACGAATTTTAATTTTGTCCATGATTAATTTGCGGTAGTTCGCAATTCGCTAGTCATATCAGTAAAAAAATTTGCCTGTCTGATAATGTTTTTGATTAGGCCTCTGCATATCAATCTTGAAAATTGCCTGTGTCTGATAATGTTTTTAATTCCGTGACATATATAATCCTTGAAAATAAACACTTGTATACAGATTGAAATAAAATCTTGAAAATTCAACAAAAATTTAACCACAGTTCACACTGAATTGAAATGAGTACCTATTGATCATGTACTAAACTAATTTTGGGTAAATTTGTATTAAGTTGTTTCTTATTCACATTTTTTTTTTCAGTCATTCAGATGTCATTAATTAGCATGATTAATATAACATGCACAACTTATATGGGAAAAAAATAAAAAATATTGTGACCAAGCTTCCCTTGTACTTCAAATAGATGATATATTATATATAGCAAACTCTTATGTTGATATCACAAACTTAAACTGAGTAAAAATTCAACAGTAAAATATTACAGAAAATCAAACATAAACACAATGTTTATACACACAAAAAAATAATAATTATCATATCGGTTATAATAGAAACTCTTATGTTGAATTTCGTCTGACACATTGACATGTGATACTAACTACTTTAGAAACTATAAATTTGAAAAGGTAATTCTCCTGGCCACTAGCTTCGTGCAGGCCTCCTTCCATCCGGAAAAGAAGAAGTAGATTACCTGAAAATATAACAATTGGTATTTAGTAAGCGAGACACAAAATAAATTTGGCAATCTCAACAAAAGCATTACAAGTCCATATTGGACACGATTTTGAAGGAACAAAATTAACCTCAGCTCGGCTTCATTCAGCGCAATATTCTAACTTAGTTCAATGAAAAAACCAATCCTACCTACTCAAACTCAATTCTTATTGAGTATTTTATGTATAGAGTTTTTATGATTAATTTTATACTCGTTTGACTTTTAAATTTATAAATCTTTATACTCAAAGAATGGTTGATTGCAAGTGCACAACATATCAATTTAGCATTTTAGGTATTGATCGATAGGAAATATGGATAATTACTAATCTTAAACTCTATTAATTAGTTTTAGATTGTGCAAGAAAGTAAAATTGATTGGGGTATTTTTATTTGTTCTAAGTTCCTAAGATTGGGTTCTATACCCGAAGAAATGAGGTTTGAAACAATTAAAGTAAATTAAGAAAGTAAAAGATAGTTTGGTTATTTTCAAGAATTGGAAGTCTAGGGTCATTCGGTTTACAATCTCTTGCCATTCGGTTTCTAACCTAAGATATTGTGCCTAAATAGTTCAGATTTCATGATTAAGTTTGTCACCCTAGTTATCTAGACCATGAAGTTGTTAGTCTATCTTATCCTTAGATATCGGTACTTCATGATTAAGTACTTTGTACCAATAAACAATTCAATTCAAGAGTCCTAATTAGGGGTTTGACTTCTCAATTAAGTCCTTCACCAAACTCTAACCCTAATTTTTGTAATTCCAATTCAGATTATAAATTTGTTAAATTCTAATGAAAATCCTAAGGTATTTGTGTTCACAATTTGTTACTATCCTATATAATCCTAGTCAATTTTGGTTATGCAGCTTTTCCTTTATATTCAATTGTAAGATTCATGCACCAAGAGTTGGAAGATATATTTGTGAAGAGATGACTTGAATGGAGAAGTTCTACTCTTTTTATAGCTGAAGTTCTGCCCAATTTGAAGCCTAGGACATGTGGAAGTTATTAGATACTTGTCCTACAAGTTTCCCTAACTGGCGTATTCTAATTTGGGATCTTGAAATGTGGTCCAGAGTTTCGGAAATAGAAAAACGCATCAAAAATGCATTTTTTAGGTTATTTGCGACCAGAGTGCATCTGCACTAGACTTCTCAAAATGTAGATCTTCTCACGAGCTTTCTAAAAAGTGGTCATACGCTCAAAATGGAGTTACGAGTCAAAATTTATAATTATTTTAAGTTCAGGCGCCAGTTTGCGTGCGACCCCTCTGTGTCCACATTGGGCTAGGACTTTTTTGTGCAACCAGAGTGCGGCTGCATCGAAATCTATGTGTCCACATTTTGATGCACAGCTCATTATATCTTTTTCAAATTGGCACCTATTCGGAAAATCCGTTTAAGTTTTTAGTGCGGCCACATCGAAAATCATGCATCTGCAAATACAAGATATTTTCTTTATTTTTCTACAAATTGAAATCAAACAAATGTAGTAACTTGATTATAGATGTATTATATTATTTTTGTATTCAAATACAAGATATTTTGTATTGTTTCATAATAAAAACCAAATCGAATGTGTATACAATTTAGGTCTATCAAATTCCCCAAGCTTAAAACATTGCTTGTCCCCAAGTAACATCTGAACTTGGCCTATTATTCGATCTCTAATTTAACCCTATATCAAGTATGTTTCTCATGTGAACAATTTGTATAATCTTGCCAAAATTTAGAAATCCAAATATGAATTTTTACAAATTTCAAGTTCAATCCTTGACTAATCATAATTCACCCCACAATTAGATTATCCAAATTTATTAAAAAATAAGCACTCTTATTTGTCGAGATTCTTTCAAAATCCCCTCAAACTTGGACTTTGTGTATTGATATATGCAAAATTCTATTTTGTGACACTATAATTCTTTATCCTTAATACAAATTCCGCTCATTATAGGTAGTTAACTATACCCAACTGTTTTAATTCAAAAGTACGTTTGCATGTTCTTGGCTCAATCCTTCCATGACACGAACTCACACTTGTGATGTAAACTCGGCCAATTTATTGGGCAAACTAGTAGAGCAAATTGTCAATGATTCATTGCCATAAGTACGTCATGTCACCGTAACATAAGCAAGCGGAGTCCCAAGTTTTTTCTAAAAATTTTCAATTTGACCATTTTTCAACAATTTTTGCAAAAAATATCATGAATACACACATCCTTAGGCATTAACTCACACCCGTTGATATCCCGATTTTTCTAAATTTAATTTTCACATATAAGTTGCTTTTTCAAAAAAATAATTTAATTCCTAATGTTTCATTTTCTTAAACCTTTATCTGTACAAAGGTTTTTGCCAAATTAGGTGGTTATTTCCAATTCTTACAAGGGCTTTACCCAAAATTGGTTAAAATTTGAAATAAAATTTCTAATTTTTGCCAATCACTCAAGTTTATCAAAAAATTTAGCCAATTTTAACATGAAAGTTTAAATATGATTTTATACTTTATGCATTTTCAAACAATTAAGTCAAATTATGCAATACTCTATTTTTCATAACCAAGTAAACATCTTAACAAGTTCACAATTTTAAGCATTGAAGTTCAAAAGCACAAACTTTATTCAAGGTCAAGTAAAAATCTAGGTTATAAATCCTAAAAAGTTCAAAAACTAAAAAAATAAATCTAAAATTCATGCATGCAAGATACAATTTATTCCCATCCTCCAAACTTAAATAAAGCAGTGTCCTCAATGCTTAAAATTATATAAAAGGAAATAGGAAGAAACATGGAAATAATATACTGGCAAGTCGGTGGTAGTGCGAGGTCTCATGCCTCATCCTTGCTCTTGTTTCCCACGCCTTCTTGTTCTGCGGCTGGTTGTCTTTCCACCTCACGCTCCATTGCCCTCACTCAATAGTTAACCAATTTCACTCGATTTTCTATTTCTGTTTGTGGGGACACAATTTCCGAGCCAATTTCACCCCTTCTTGTCTCTTTTACTTGTCTTGAAAGCAACCAAATCCACCAGTGCAGACACACTGTGTTCCCAGTGCGGACCCACGCAGAAATGCAGAAAGTTAAAAAAAGGAAAAGTATGGAGCCCATGAGGATGCAAAGAGATTCTAGTGCGGACGCACTGAAGTTGCTAACAGCCTAAAAACATGTTTTCGTTGATTTTTCCATTCTTGGCACTCCTGGCAGCGCTCCAAGGCCTGATATTAATTAGATTGTTTTAGTTAGGGAAACTTGTAGGACAAGTATTTAGTAACCTCCCATGACTATATGCTCCAAATTGGGTAGAACTTTAGCTCTAAAAGGAGGAGAATTTTACCATTCAAGGTATTTCTTCCATCTCTTGGTGAATGTCTTTTACAATCAAATATAAAGGAAAAGCTGCAGAAATTCCTTAACTCTTGAAACCATTTCAAGGAAGAAGAAAAAGAAGATTCAAGCAAGAAATCAGCAAATTTAAGATTATTGATTTAGAAAAGGATGTAACTATTTCTCTATTTCATTTCTCTTTGTTTTTGCTAATTTTTGTAATGAATTCTTTGTTGATTACTTGCATCTCCATGAGAGGCTAGTTTTCCTTTCTAGGGGTTTAGGTCATAAGCATGAACTTGTTTAATTCTATTTTACTTGGATCTTAGTTTTTATTATGATTATTTGATTTGATTGTTAATTTTTGTGATTTATTCTTTGTGTTGAATACATGACTTGTACAACTCCTGTGCCAAAAACTTGTTCACACAGAATATATGCTACAAAGTTTCGGTATAGCAAGCTGTACCTTTTAAACCTTTGTTATATTCTATTAAATTAGATAGCAAGTGTACTATCCTATCGATGAGTATGCTCAGGTATCAATCCACAGGGACAGAAGAAAATGACCGGACTTATCCTAAAATTACTTAAGATTCTAGAAGTGAGAGAAATTGTTTTGGTTTAGTTCTAACAATTCTACTGATTTATGACAAGTTTAAAAGACAATAAAAGAGAATTAAAATTGTTTTCAATTGATAAAAATGCATTTTCAGGGTTTAGATTTTGTTTCTGTTCAGCCCCGAGGCATATGGCCCGTACGGATTTCCATACAGTTTGTATGGGACCCCGAGTTAATGTTGCAGCTACTGTTTTCTGGATTGATACTTATGTTTAGGGTTTTTATCAATCATATCTAAATACCTAACCTCAACTTTCGCATTTTGGCCTAGAACCCGATTACTGGACTCAAATAGTTCCCTCTTAGATGCGTTAAACCTCAACTTTTGCATTTTGGCCTAATTTATCTAAGTTCCTTGTCGGTTTACTAAAAATATCCAAGGACTTTTGCCCCAAAGAAAGTTTCATCTTTTGGATACTCCTTGGTTTCACCCTACTTCATATACTTTATTCGGTTGGATTAAATGTCATAGACTTGGCTCCTAACACTTAAATGTGCGCATTCATCTAACATGATGACTAATCAATTCAAGCAAGCACAAATAAAGCAATCAAAATACTACTCAACAAGGTAAAAACAAAGCATTCAACACAAAATCTAAGTAGCATGCAAACAAAGCCAAACTAGAAACTACATCTTAGTCCTAGAAACAAAGTAAATTAGCTACTCATGTTCACAAGATAACACAAATAACAAGAAATGAAAGAGTTCATGACAAAATAGTGGAAAATCCGAAGATCCGTTGTAAAATCACGTCTTTCACCTCTCTTCCTCCTCTCCTTGTCTTGTCTTTTGCTCCAAGAAAAGTTGTCTCCGTTCAATCACGAATATCCCCCTTTTTCTGCTGTGGAATATCTTCTTTAATGCCCCAGATCATGCCCCTAGAGGCTTCCTTTTCAGCCTTCTTAAATTATGCTCATTTCGGATTCTAACTGGATTTTCCAAATTAGCATCGTACGGTCCGTACGGACCGTATGCCTGTGCTTTGACTCAGAGACATTGTGCCTCTATTGTGGAACCTTCTGTGTGGTTGGGCAAATCTTGTACGGTCCGTACCAAATGTCATACGGACTATATGAAAAGTAGTTAGGTCCAGTTTTTCGCCCTTTTTTCCTGCAAAATATCAAACAAAGCATAGCAGTATCACATTTCATCGAAATACAAGTAAAAAAATCACTTTTATAGGCTTTAAAGCACAAGTTTCAGTATAAATTAGCGCTGTAATTTAGATATAACATGGAAATATCAGGTACTACAAGAATAGGTTATGTGCTTGCATCTGACCATTCCGTTCACTGTTAGAATAATAAATTTAAAAGTCAAGAGTATAATTTTCAGCATAAAACCATATACATAAAATACTCGACAAGCTTTTTGGCGTCGTTGCTAAGGAATAACAGATAGATACTAGTTTTTACTTTAGAATTTATTTCAGATTTTTAGTTTTCTTTTTAGTTTACTTCTTTATTTTTGTTGGAAAACTCATCTCTTTCTTTCCTTTTTAGCGTTACATGCTCAGTCTGATACCAGAAGGAGAAGAATATTCAAACATGGAAGATGAAGAACAACACTCGAAACATGGTAGCAATGGTAGCAATGACACAGAAGGTAACGACTCACTCACCATAGTTACAACAATGTTCTAAAGAACAACAACGGAGGCCACCACTTCTGTTTCATTTCGAATGGGGGAGAACACCCTAACCTCAAACCCTCTATTATCCACTTACTAGGTCAAAACCAATTTGGGTAAATTTGAATGAGGACCCTCATGCCCATTTAGTGGTGATTGAGGAGTACTTCAAAAGATCCAGAAGTTTGGATCGGAACCGTTCAATTTGAATTCATTGTTCGAGATGTGTGCGCTCCACTTCAGATGAATTATTGTGGATTTGAATCAGACGGCCAAAACTAGTACCCTAAAGTTGAGTTACTTCAATGGTTCTGAATTCCTAGGACGGGGGGATGCAGTTAGCTTGTTTCTAATAATTAAATTATGTATAATAAGTAACTAGATATGGGTACAGTGACAGAAGGCAGTAACTTTTGTGTAGGGAATAATATCATACAAAATTCTTTATGGATATTCATGAAATCTGGATAATTAAATATTCAACTTTTTCTATAAATAAAAAATAAATTATGTACAATAATTTAGCTGAAAAATTATGCAAAACAGATTATTGTACATAAATTGGAATACGTTTTAAGTAATCCCATTTACGTTCAATGACTTGTTTAGATCATAGAAAAATAATATAATTTATCTCAACTTTTAGCTACTGTAATTCAAGATTGTATGTTTTCTTATGAACACGATAAATTATCTAATTAAGACATTACCTTGGTACCTTATCAATTTAATAAATAACTTGAATCTATGGATTCTTAATTCACTTGTAAATTTTGTGACATTACTGATTTTTTTGTAATTATTATCAAACAACAAACTGATTATATGCAATAATGTTATGACAGCACTGACTTTACTGATTTTTTATTATATGGATTATTTGGCTCTAGTTTTTATTATTCATTTTCCTATTACTATTATTACTATTATTGTTATATAGTTTTATTTTTGTTCCTTTATAAATTTTATGGTTAAAAGTTTTTAATTAGTAGAACATTTAAACCTTCTAATAATTCTCACAAGGTCTCATCATATCACGAGCAAATAGAACTTATCTTTTAACTTTTGAATTTGATTCAACTTATAACATCTATGATAGAAGACGGCACGGATTAGATGCTTAATTATTCAAAACATTAAATATACTAATTCAAAACATATACACTGGGAAATTTATAACTCTTAAAAACAAGATTTTTCTGGAAAAAAAAAGTTACAAAATTAGAAAATAAATTTTAAAATTTATAAATCATAAAAGATATTTACTATTTTTTTAAAAATAAGTACTTTCACCTCTTCCTTTCTACTAAATTCACTTCTTAATTAATTATTTAAAACTATTTTTAATGACCTGTTCTCTCTAGTTTATATTTGTTAATTATAAAATTTTGATTTCCCCAATATCTAATTTGTTATTATTAAGGAAAACAATTTATTTATTTTCTTACTAATTCATAAATATAATAATGGATGAAGGAAACTGTCTTAAATATTAGTTGTACATGGCATCACAAGGTATGCATTTTGTTCACACCAAAACAAATCTTGGAGTAACACACTTTCTCCTTTAACTAGAAAAAAAAAAAAAAAAAACAATAGATAAAAGTATGGATTATAGTTATTGGTCAAGAAGATAGCCATATCATCTAGTATAACATTTTTTTTTGTAATTTTTTCGATTCAGGAGTACCTATGATAATTAAATTCATGTTTAACAGAGAGTGCGGGTTTAATTTTTGAAAAATAATCTAAAATGAATGAATACTGAAGTATATGGGAATTATTTTGAAGAAAAATATAAATATTAGTTGTAATTTTTTAAAATGTAAAAAGCTATTATAAATAAGAAATGTTGGGTTGAATATGAACAATGTTAGAATTCAATTTAATTTTAATGTATCATTACTGTCAATATTGTCAAAACACCTTCATTTACCTTTTTTTAAAACTTTTATTTGCAAATTAAATATACATTGTAATATATGTCCATAAACTGGTACATTGTACACAATATTGGTACAACCAGTTTATAGTAATATATATAATAAAATTAAAAAGTCAACCGCAGATAATGTTGTTTTATTTTAAGTTCTTTTAGCAAAGGTTCGAGGGCAGTTACCTCGACCAAGCCCCTTGTTTACATGTGCCGTTTGATTCCATCAGTTTATGATGAGATTCTATCAGTTGAATCGATCAGAGGACGAACGATTCATGGCGCAAGAGCATTTAATGCATCATGTACAGAGAGATTGTATTTAATTTGTGCTATGAGGAGATATTTGAAATATCGGAGAAAAAGAATAATACGAAAATTTGTTTCAGAACAAACTTCCCAAATTTATCATCAGAGCATGTTCAATTCCATGTTAAGGACTTCATTGTGAAAAAAACAAGTATGTTTTATTTTTGTTTCTTTTTGTTAATATTATTTTTACTTCTTTTTGTTTTCTTATGCTTTTGGAATGACCAATAATTCTTGTGAACAAAAATAAGTTCATTTTGAAAAAAATTATTTTAGCTTGGCGATATTTATATTTTAAGCACTTCAACCATCACTTTTGTACTTTCAATTATATTGATGTTGAGAAGCTTACTTCAGGCAATCAATATTTCAAGCAACTCAAAACCAAGCCATCTGTTTATATATGTTCTAATGTAGGATAATTTCACTAAATAAATGATAAATAATGTTGAGGTTGGCTACTCCGCAAACTATCTGTGTTAAAAAATATCTGAAAAAATCGTAATATTTTATTATTATTACCGGGGTACAAAAATTACGATAAATATAGTAAAGGTTACCTCGATCCAACATTTAAACTTACAGATGATATATGATAGCTAGGGAAAGCAAGAATTTTATTGTCAGATTAGATATCACATTATTCATATATTTATTTTATTTGAATTAGTAAATTCAAGATCTAAAATCATGTTCAATAACTCATCTTTTGTAGTTTATATGATAGTTGAACCTTTATAAATTTGTGTTGTTTTGATCCCCCAGTTATCTTTTGCAAGGAGAAGGGGTTTTGTCATGTTACTAAGTCATAAATATATGTAAATTTGGATGTCTAATTTAGGGTTTTGTTGGTTGCTTATTTTGATGAAACAAGAGCTGGGTCTTTAAAGGTCTTCTTTCCTTGAAAGTATTTTTTTTAATTAATGTCCTGATTTGTGAATATATATATATATAAAAAAAACATATGAATGAAATATATATAAATTGAGAGAGGCAGAAGGCAAATATTAAGTTGATCCAAACATATTTAGTGTATTAGTTTCTTTAATGTGCAAGTATTTTTGAATGATTAGTCATTCAAGAAAGTGATATTCAAGCCTAACATATTTAGTGTCAAGCGCAAATAGTACCTATGGGAAAGGTTCAACCTGATGAAATGGAAGGAATGGACCAACAAGCTAATGCCAATCCAACTCAGTTGTCTGGAGTCGACGGGTCCAATGACAGTTGAACAATTGGGCGAACAGGTTGTTGATGGATCAAAATATTTTAAATATTAGTTGTACATGGCATCACAAGTTATGCATTTTGTTCACACCGAAAGAATTCTTGGTATAAACACACTTTATTCTTCAATTAGAGTAAGTTAAAATAAAATAAAAGTACAATAAAACTATTAGATAAGAATTACAGACTATAATTATTGATAAAGAAAGACTACAAATTATTGTAAATTAAGTACCTATGATTATTAAATTGATATTTTAACGGAGAGAACAGGTTTTGTTTTTGCAAGAAATATCTTAAATGAAATGGATACGGAAGTTAATTTATGGGAGTTATTAAAAAAAATATAAATATTAGTTGGATTTATTTTAAAACTAAAATTAAAAATCCAATAAGATATCATAAATGCGAAATGTTATGCCGAATATGGAAAATGTTAGAATTCAATTTAATTTTCATATATCATTACCGTCAAGATTGTCAAAGCAACTTCTACCTTTTACCTTTTTTTATTTAATAATTAAATTTACATTGTAATATATGTCCATAAACCGATAAATTGTACACAATATTGTTACAATCAGTTTATGGTAATATATTAAAATTAGAAAATCGACCGTAGAGAATGTGGCTTAACAAAACAGTAAAATCAGAAGCCACGTACCGTTGGATCAGTGATTTTCAAAGTGGCTAAAATAAATAGTAAAAAATTCAGAAAAATGTAAAATTTGCTCTCCAAGGACATTTCAATATAGAGATCACATCTAACGATTCAGATTAACTATTTGGATTTTGAAATTTCAAATTTGAACCGGTAGTACTTCAGCCTATATGCTACGAAAAACATATTAGTCACTCTCTCTCTCTCTCTCTATATAAATATATATAGAGAGAGAGAGAGTGACTAATATGCATTCGTAAGCACTTCAGCCGAAGTGCTTGCGGTCCAAATTTGATTTTTCAAAATCCAAACGGTCGATCCGAACCGTTCATCTTCTTCTCCATATTAATATCTGCTTGGAGACCAAATTTTACATTTTTCTGAATTTGTTTACTATTTATTAAGTATTTTACAAAATTGTTGATCCAACGGTAGCTGCTGATTTTACTGTTTTGTTAAGCTACCGTTGGATCAACAATTTTGTAAAATACTTAATAAATAGTAAAAAAATTCAGAAAAATATAAAATTTGGTCTCCAAGCAGATATTAATATGGAGAAGAAGATGAATGGTTCGGATCGACCGTTTGGATTATGAAAAATCAAATTTGGACCGTAAGCACTTTGGCCGAAGTGCTTACGATGCATATTAGTCACTCTCTCTCTCTCTCTCTCTCTCTCTCTATATATATATATATATATATATATACTTATTTATTTATTTTGGTCCTGTATTAAACTTCTTTCCTTGAAAGCATTTTTCTTAATTAATGTCCTGATTTGTGAATATAAAAAAAATGAACACATGAATGAAATATATATAAGAGAGGCAGAAGGCAAATATATATTAAGTTGATCCAAACATATTTAGTGTATTAGTTTCTTTAATGTGCAAGTATTTTTGAATGATTAGTCATTCAACAAAGTGATATTCAAGCCTAACATATTTAGTGTCAAGCGCAAATAATACCCACAGGAGAGGCTCAACCTGATGAAATGGAAGACATGGACCAACAAGCTAAAGCCAATCCAACTCAGGTGTCTGGTGGTGGATAGGTAATAAAGTGCTGTGAAGACCACTTAAGAGTTGTCAACTACGGGGTTGCTTTTTCTTTTTCTTTTTCTATTGTGGTTTTCCAAGACATCACTACCGGTCACTGTTTATGCGATGATCCACTATTGGAAAAAATAGAATCAGAATTGGTTATATACGCATATTAGTATCGGTTCACAACCGATCCTAATCAGGGCGATACAGATACCAAACAAATCTGTATTGATTTTACGATCAATCCTAATAGTCATTATTTGAATCAGCAATTATCCAGTAGTGATGTTTTGCATTCTTGTCACTTGTTTCTAATTAGTAAGAATATATGATTTCAAATTATTTAATAATTGTTACTAGAATAATAAAAACTAAACACAAAAAATATGAGATAAATAGTATTCTTATATCTAGTGTTTATCTAGCATAATAGGTAGATGGAAAGATGAAGATCGGTACAGAGTTGAGAAATGAAGAGTGAAGAGAAAGAGATAATCAGATAAAGCCGAGTGGGGGAAAGCTCTAAGAAAGCCTTATATTCAGTGGAGTGATCATGATTTCGTCAACGAACTTAACCGAAACACTAATTCCTTCCACACACACACACACAAAACATAAATAGCAAGTGCATGAATTGCACTCCCCAACACGATCCTTGAAAATTTAAACAATTAACCTATCTAGAAATTCCAAATACATTCATCTAACCATTTAACTAATTAAGTCATTTCACTACAACAAATGCAACTATCAGCGACCAGTGAAACCGGTCTCTGATAGTCATGGCGCCGGTCATTGATTCTCAATCCGGTCGCTGATAGTAAAAAACGGTCGCTGATACCCCGGTCCCTGAAGGCATTGTCGTTGATGCTCGCTCGATGATGCCACCGGTCGCTGAATGACGTCATCCCGATTGCTAATAACTTATCAACAACCAAATTTTTTTTTTCGCTGTTGGTTTTTGCTGACGTCATGTAAAGGCATCAGCGATTGTTGAACCAGTCGCTAATATCCAAAAACTGGTCGTTGATACTTTTATGTCAGTTTTTTTGGATTTTTTTAGATATTTACTTTTTCCCCATTTAATTGGTATCACACGTACCAAACATTCACAAATATTAAAAAACAATATCAAATAATAACTCGATTCGAATATAATATAATATAATCATAATATACATAATAGCTCGATTCAAATTTAATATCAAATATCGCACAACAATTCAATATTAACATACATCATGATCTCATATAACATAAATAAAAAGTCATTACATATATATACACACATTGATATTTTTCTACAAAGTTACAAATTTACTTAATTTCTAAAGATGTTTCTTACATATGTAGTGAAACATAGATTTCAACGAGTTCTCTCCGAGCATGATGATCGGCCATGAATCTAACAAATGCAAATGATGGTAACACCAATTAATAAAAAGGTACCAAGCAAAAAGGACTTATTGTGAGAAATTTCAGCTTCAAACGATAACCCGATTGGGAGAAATTGAAATCATATATGCTGTTTTTATATTTTTGAAAAGTCTAACTTTGAAAATAGTTAGAAAATAGTAGAAAAATCCAAATGAAGAAAACTTCGGCTCTAAGCCACTTGTTTTTCTGTCCTCTATCTAACTGTGTAAGTGGATTTTGGATTTGGACTTTTGATCAGCCGACACTGGCTGATCTGCCACAGGAGGTCAAGAAGAGATCGTAGCCAACTTTAGAAATTCATTCCAAGAGTTTTACAAAGCCAAATTTCATGTTCTTTATATGAAAATTCTGAAGACATGGTGTTCTATATGGTGGTAAAGTTTCACAAATTTTGGGGCTTCCTAGCTATATCAAACAGTAGCCTAAACACAGAGATAAACTAGGAACAGTTCTGTCATTTTTGCTGTTTTTTTCCATTTCAAAGACTGAACTTCAAAATTCATTAAAAATAGCCAAAAAATCCAAATTGATCAAAATTTGAGCCTAAACTGCATGAAATTAAATCCTCTATCTGTTTGTCCTATTTATTTTACCAGAATATACTGAGGTTGTATAGGGTCAGAGAAGGATAATTTTGTAATGAAATGATGAAACAAAAACTTACTTGTGTCCATAATATAAACATCTGGAAAAAACTTTTTACCATCCCAACCTCCGTACCTGAATTTAGATCACATAAAATATTACCAGTAACCAAAATTTCTAAGAACAAAAGGTGGATACAATGAAAAGTCAATGGAAAGTATCAGAGAGTGGGACCCACATAACAATTCTATGGTTTCCTATGGCTGAAGCTGCAGCAAACTCGCGTGGTGACGGTAAATCTCCAAAGCTTGTAAGTTCAAACCATTGCCATATCTCTTCGAAAGACAATATTAAAAGCAATAAGTAAATGTCAGAGCTAATCAAACAAAAATTAAGGAGAAAGGGAGAGAGAGAACAAGAAATTTTAATTAGCAAATCAAAGAACAAATCAAACAGAAATTAAGAAGATAGCATCACCTTTCCAGATCCAGCCATGGTGACGACAGCTCGGGAGGCCCTGCGACTTTGGTCAAGTCGGAAGTGAAGGATGGTGCGTCGAGAGAGGCGAGAGAGCCAAAGAGAGATGCTGAGGGCCATTGGTCTGAGGTGAGAGAGGCGATCGATTTTGGAAAAGGGTTTGGGGTTCCAATCAAAATTTGAAGGCTTTCCATTGGAGTTCTGGCGCGCAGAGGAGAAGTTCTAGCGCCCACACATTTTACACCAAAATTTTAGTGTTAAAAAAAAAAAAAACTTTCAACGACTGGTACTAGTGTCGGTCACTGATACCGGTCGTTGATACAGTTGGTCGCTAAAATTTGAGTGAAATTTTTTATATTTGATGAAAAATTTAACATTAGCGACCAGTATCACTATCAATCGCTGAAGCTCTATTTTGCTGTAGTGTTTAATATTTTTTTCCAAAAAACATTAATTTCAACACTATTCCTGCTCCTCTCCATTATAGTTTTCAATTGACCGTCCATTAAACAGATTTTTTTCATTTTGTATTTGCTTTTGAATTAGTTTTTC